>CAIGRP010091317.1:0-22090 GCA_903798385.1 Fraxinus cuspidata | reverse complement strand
TTATAAAGATTTTTTTAAAAAAAATACGAGCCAACTCGGCTCGGGCCCGGCTCGGCCCGCTAAGGCTCGAGCCGAAAGCTCGGGTCGAGCTTTATTTTTTTGGCCGAGCTTTTGCTCGGCTCGGCTCGGGCCCAAAAAAGCTCGTCCCAAAAAAGCTCGAGCCGAGCCCGAGCTTTAAGTTTCGGCTCGTGGCTCGGCTCGTTGACATGGCTATCTTAAAGTCCAAATAACATTCTTACAAGAACGGCGATCTAATTATTGATTAAATTATTCGTAACTTCAATTTAATTGAAAACAAATAGAAGTAGTTATTATTTTTATTTTTTTGTGAGTTTTTATTTCAAATGTAGTAAAACAATAAAAGATGATTTTTTTTTTTATATGATAGTTTAAGTGTTAGGATTTACAAGTTCACCATAACTATCCCCTTAATTTCAATCACCAAATTTTATAACAATTGGTTATGTTTAACAAGTCGGATTCTTCTAACTTATTGAATTTACCTCTCTCGAGTTCAAATTGATTCCATTTAACTAAGTCAATTTCATATTTCTATGTAAATCCGGTTACTACTTAGTTAAATGTATTAAATCTCTAGGAATTTATGTACAATCGCATTAACTAGAAAAATGTATCTATATACTTTTATAATAGTTCCTCACTTTTACCACGTGGTCTAAACAAATAATCTGCCTCTCGACTTAGTTATTTCTAACAAAATAAATGAATTAGTAACCAATTAATCAAGCATTAAAAATAGAAGTATAAACAATTCACAATATTAATTAGATATTTAAAAATACTTTTTAATTAAAAATAAGGTTCAAAATAGGTTACAATTATTCATTTTAATTAATTACTCAATTATACATCATGAAAGAAGAATAAAACAAGAAAGAATTAAAGCGTATCACCGTGTTTAATGGGAAAAGGGGGAAAAGATGAAGATCTTGCGCCAAGATTCCTTCTCTTTCATGTAAAATTTTGAAACCCTAACTTCTTAATTGATTTTTTGATTTTTCCCTTCCCATTTGATTTGTATAATATGGTACAATGAATTTCCTAAACCTTGGCTCAAATATATGTGTCTAACGAAACTCCACGAACCTCTTTTAATTGTTGGACTATGACAAGTATTTGTAGAACAAGATTTAAGCAAAGTTCTTGTTGAAATTGATTTTCTATCAAAGATTTTGAGAAGAAAAATGAAACAAATAACTTTTCCAATTGAACTCATTTTCTCATGTTAATTTAGTCTTTCATCTTCTAATATATTCAGTTATGTCATCTTCGTTCTAAAATCATTATAGTCGACCCGATGCAAGTTTCGAAAGTTTGTAATTTTGTTCCCAAACTTTTCAATTGTCAAACTTAACTCTCAAACTTATGAATTTTACCAAGTGCTCCAATATTACTTCCAATTAATCTCTTTCAATTCAGATAATCTTCAGCTGCTTCAAATAAACTCTAATTAACATTTTGTTTGCATAATGTATCCAAGTTGAGATTTTTCTTCCAATTAACATAATTTAGACAAATTAAGCAAATATTCGCTCAATTTAAATATTAATAAATATGAATAAAAGCTCGAATAAAAGCATAAAATGCAATTATCAAATACCTCCGAATTTAAACTATTTTTCATCCCGAGCAAGACTATCTACTAAATACACAAGCAATCAAACGAAAATATAAATGCATTAGATAACTTTGTCGAATTCATATCAAGTATTGAAATTATTTGATACTTCACAAAAAGTTTATAAGTAGATCAACTAAAACTAATTCTTTACTCATTCAATGCTTGATCGATGTGTGTGTGCATAGTCAATACAATAATCACGATTTTTTAAATTGGTTATTTTTCGATCCTTAATAGTTAAATATTTCCTTTCTCTCTCGTTGGATACACATTCCCAAACTTATTTTTCTATCAAAAACTCGAGGTGTATTTTTTAAGGTTGATTACACAACTCTCATTCATTTCCCTCTCAAATTTGGTTGGGTTTCACCAATGAAAGTTACTATCTCAATATGTGATGAATCTCTTTAAATTTGAATGGCTCAACCTTCAAACTCAATTAAGATATTAATCCTTACCAAAAGTATAAATTCGAAATTTAGTATTCAAGGCTTAGTTGGATAGAAACAATGCTTATAGTTGTTTTGCCAATGTCTTAACACACTTTGGTGTGTTTTTCTTTTGTTTTTGTTTTTCATTGTGTTCCTCTTCTATTTTTGGGATCTTTTCTTTAATTTTCAATGGTAGTTTTCATTCTACATTGCGAAAGCCTTCTTCCCTGGTAGATCGTCCCTAAACATTGGTGAAGAATATGGTCAGATTACTCAAAACTAGCTTTCACACAACAATGTAGATAATTTTTTTCTACGTGCCACGACTAGTACAATACCTTTTATTTTTTAATTAAGCAATTGAATTCAAACCCTAGCAAATGGTTACTATCTAATCTCATCTTGTTAGCCAATAACATTCCACACATATATTCAATATGCACGAAATCAACATATGTTTAAACAACTCTCAACAATGGATCAACAACTCCCAAACTATTTCTTTCCATTGGTTAAGTAGTTGTATTTTTAATCATGATCTCGGTTTGCCAACCAAAGTTCAAAATTAATTTGACATATTCTGCCAAGTTAAACAATCCAAAAATATATAATAACTATCATGGCTATCGTACTCAATATGATGACTTCACATAAACAAGTATCGAATTAACAAAAAAATTGCATCACCTATTCACAATTTTTAAACATAAATAATTTCAAATAATTTTAATTAGTTGACAGGCTATCCAGCTCACACAAATACACAAATTTTTTTTTTTTTTATCTTTTTTTAAAACGTAACATATCACACAAACTTGAAAATGAAACTAACTAATCTATACCCCAAACTTAAAATACATATTGTCTTCAATGTGTGCAATAAATGACTTAAAGAAGGATTAGCAATAGTCCATGTGTATATGATGTATCTCGTTTAGCACTTGATCTTTTATGTTCATTTAATATCATTTTCTTGCTTGTTTTGTAAAATAATTTCATTATGCTTGAAAACGAAAAGAAAAATAATTACCCATATAATCACATGCGAATTTCTGTTATTTTGATTTGGAATTATGATTATAAACTAGTTATGACATAATAATAATAATAATAATAATAATAATAATAATAATAATAATAATAATAATAATATTTTTTTCGACCTATATATTTTCAAAGTTTTTCCATTTTTTTTAAGAAAAGAAAGAAAAAGAAGAAAATAATTTTTTTAATAAGGAAAACAAAGAAACAGAAGAAAGAAAAACTAATTAGAAAAAACTAAAAGAACAGAAGAAGCTAATTTTTTTAACCGCAGGTTGCAATCCTACAGTCGGCCTGTGATTGACTGCGGCCACCGAATAATTTTTTTTAAGAAAAACTGGGAAACATGCCTATATCTAAAATACAATCCTAAATTCTATATACTGTCCATAATAAAAAAAAAAAAAAATTGGGTTGCTTCCATTAGTTTTTGATTAATAGTTTTAAACTTGACTTTGGACAGTGATATTTCAATGCACTTTGAATATTGCTTGGGAAGTCTTGCTTAGCTTGTGTAGATCATCTTTGCACCTTATTTTGTTCGTCATCCAAGATCATACTTTGTGATGTAGTGCAGAAGGAATTAGATTTTATGGCAAAGCGGGCAAACACAAATAAGCAATTTCCTGATTTTTGGAGAAATTTAGGGGTTGTCCGTTTTTTGCGAAATTTTAATCAAATTTGAGTCAAAATGGGCCAATGAACAAAACTCAGTGGCTTTGCCCCTATCGCTTGGCCAATTTCGGGCAAATTCTTTCGTTTATACATTTTTTCCTTTTTTGATAATTTTTGTTTTGGGCATATCTCAATCAAATAAATTCGGATTTGAAGTCTATTTGTTGGGGCACGATCCTAATGATTAGGAGATTCAAAATATATCAATATCTCGATATTTTCCATTTCTGGAAAAAAAAATTATTTTTTATTATTATGTAATTTTTCCGAATTTTCTTAGGGTTTTCACTATATAAAACATTGTAAGCCTTTTGAGGCCGCATTGAATTGAAAGAAATAAAATTTTTCTAAAGTTTCTATTCATTGAAATTCTTTGTGATGATTTTTATCCTCCCTATAAGCTTTCGCTACGTCAGATGGTTTCAGAGACGAGTTCGTTCCTCACCATGCCACTAATGAGATGTCTAGAGGCCTGTGAAGCCCAAGTAGAGGAGGTGAATAGACGTGATGAAAATCGCACAACTGCGTTAACAGGTGGAATTGCTGACCCAGCAAATCACTGTACTCGCGCCACAACAACATGCGCTTGTGGCCCAATCGTTTGAGGATTTTAAAGATGAAAATCTTTGTGTACCAATTGATCATCCAATAGATCAGCTAACCCGATGGAGGAGGGTGGCCAGGAAGAGAACATGCGCTGGGAATCAGGGTTTAAGGTTGATATTCCTGAATTCCATGGTGGATTAAGTCCAGAAGAATTCTTGGATTGGGTGACTGCAGTGGAAGAGGTCTTAGAATTTAAGAAAGTTCTTGCCGCTAAACGTGTGCCTCTCGTTGAAACGAGATTTTGTTAACGAGCAGTAGTGTGGTGGTAGCAGTCAAAGGTGACGAGATGAAGATTAGGGAATGTCAAGATTGAGTCTTGGGATAAATTATAGAAGCACATGAAGAAGGAATTTGTGCCCTATAATTATGTTCGGACCATGTATCAATGGTTGTAGAATTTGCATCAAGGTATGAAGAAGGTTGATGACTATACGACAATGTTTTATATGTTGATTACAAGTAATGAGGTAATGGAGACAAAAAAAAATTGGTGTCGTGGTATGTGGGTGGTATTCGCCCTCAAATACATGAAACACTTAATATGTTTGATCCCATGACAGTTTTTGAGGTACATCCACGGGCGTTACAGATAGAGAAATAGCAATCCAGACGAAATATTGGTCTTCCAACTGCAGGGGGATCTTCCAGGAATCCACAGCAGCAGACAACACGTCCTAATAATCCTAGCCCGACTAGGTCTTCTTGAACAATCTCGTTCAACATTCAACACGTCTTGGAGGAGGTATTCGTTATTTTACTTGTAGAGGTATGGGTCATAGACAATCTGAATGTCCCAAAAATTCACGTAGAGGACTCTTCGTTGATGAGAGGTATGGAGATTTTGAAGGGGTACCCATCTTTGATAGTGAATATGCTGAAGAAGCAACATAGGATGAAGAATTTGCTGTTGGTGATGTGGGTCAAGTGTTGGTGGTGAGACGAAGTTTTTTGACTCCCCTAGAGACTAAGAATGACTGGTTGTGTAATAATATTTTCCAGTCTACATGTACTGTTGGGGGAAGAATCTGCAAGTTTATTATTGATTATGGGATTTGGGAGAATGTAGTGGCTGAGGAGGTCGTTAAGAAGCCGGGTTTGCAGACTGAGAAACACCCCAGACCATATAAGTTGGTGTGGCTAAAGACAGGCAACAATGTTGAAGTATCCCATCGTGCTTTAATTAGTTTCTCCATTAGACCTACCTACAAAGATCAAGTTTTGTGTGATGTTATGGAGATGGATGTATGTCATTTGTTATTAGGAACACCTTGGCAGTTTGATCGACATTCGTTGCATGACGGATATACCAATACGTATAGTTTTCTATTTGGGGAAAAGAAAATTGTGTTGCTACCTGACAAGTGCTCAATAAAAACAGTTGGGAACAATACCAATTTATTAACCAGAACAAGTTTTGAGACAGAAATAGTAGAATATAGTGTAGTTTATGTGTTAGTAGGCAACCCAGTCGATACTGAGCAGGAGGTCCCCTACAAAAGTCGTCCGTTACTAGAACAATATCAGGAGGTCTTCCCAGATGAACTTCCAAATTGGTTTCCATCACTACGAGATAATCAGCATTAGATTGATTTAGTGCTTGATGCTACTCTTCCTAGTCGGGCGCATTACAAGATGAGCCCTACTGAACATGAGGATCTGCGTAGACAAGTGGAGGATCTTTTGGCGAGGGGGCACATCAGGGAGAGTCTTAGTCCTTGTGCTATTCGTGCTCTCCTTACGCTAAAAAAAATATGGCACATGGCATATGTGTGTGGATAGTAGAGCGATCAATGAGATTACGATACGCTACCATTTTCCTGTTCCTCACTTGGATGATTTGCTGGATCAACTTACCAATGCTTGTGTGCTCAGTTAGCTTGATTTGAAGAGTGGGTACCATCAAATTCGTAACAGGCCTGGGGATGAGTGAAAACAACCTTTAAGATAAGAGAATGGTTGTACGAGTGGTTAGTTATGCCGTTCGTCCTTTCCAATGCGCCTAGTACTTTTATGCGGGTTATGAATCAAGCTCTTCGTCCATTCATCGGTAAATTTGTTGTAGTATACTTTGATGATATTTTTATTTATAGTGCTAACATGATCATGTCCAGCACCTTTGAGAAATCCTTTCAGTCCTTCGCATGGATAATTTTTATGCTGCAGTTAAGAAGCGTACCTTCTTGACTGACAGAGTTGTATTTCTAGGTTATGTGGTGTCAAGAGGGATTAGCTGTTGAAGTCTCCAAGGTCGATGCAATAAGTCAGTAGCTACAGCTTAAGACTGTTAGAGAAGTGCGGAGTTTTCATGGCCTTGCCTCCTTTTACCACAGCTTTATACCACATTGCAGTAGTATTATGGCACCAATTACAGAATGTATAAAGGATGGCAAGTTCTAGTGGAGTTCTGAGGCATAGGCATCTCTTCAGTTGATTAAGCATAAATTAGACAACAACCCTAGTTTTGGTGTTACCTAATTTTACCTAGCCATTTGAGTTATATTGTGATGCTTCGTAGGTGGGTATTGGTGGTGTGCTGAGCCAGAACAATCGTCCTATTGCAATTTCAGCGATAAACTTACTGGTCCTAAGTCTCGGTATAGTACTTATGATGTGGAGTTCTATGCGATAGTCCAGGCAGTTTGACATTGGCGTCATTACTTATTCCAAAAGGAATTCATCTTGTATACTAACCATGATGCCCTTAAGCACCTTGGTACTCAAGATAAGGTATCCGCTCGGCATACTTCTTGGATTGCTTATTTGCGATGGTTTACTTTTTTGATTAGACATAAAGCAGGTGCCCTTAACAAGGTGGTGGATGCATTGAGTAGAAAACTCTTCTAACAGAATTACGAGTGGAGGTCCCAGGTTTTGATATTAGTCACTTTTGGCGCAGTTTATGATGTTTGGTCAATACACAGTTAGACTTTAGCAGTGCGTATCATCCTCAGATGGTCAGACAAAAGTTGTCAACCGCTCCTTGGGTGATTTGCTTCGTTGTTTGATTGGTAATTTCATCAAGTCTTGGGATTAAAAATTGTGCCAGGCAAAATTTGCAAACACCATGTAGTTAATCGAAGTACATGATTTAGTCTTTTTCAGGTGGTGTATAGTCTTGTTCCACGTAATCCTCTTGATTTGGTTCCAGTTCTTAATACTGTTAAAGTGCATGGCAAAGCGGCAGACTTCATTCAGCAACTACAACAGGTTCATTCGCAGACTTTTGAGCATTTGCAGACTGTTGTTGCCAAATATAAGCACTATGCGGATCTCAAACGTCGCCATGTTGAGTTTGAGGTTGGTGATTTTGTTTGGGTGGTGTTAACAAATGATCGTATTCCTGCTCATGAATACACCAAACTTACAGCAAGGAAAATTGGTCCATTAGAAATAATTGAGAAGATTAATCGAAATGCAGATCGTTTGAAGCTGTTCAGTCATACTCGCATATCCGACGTTTTTAATGTTAAGCACCTTGTGCCATTTTGTGGGGATAATTCTGATGATGATGTTGTCTCTCCTCCAAATTCTAGAACAGATTTTTCTCAACCAGGTAGGAATGATGTGGTGCAGAAGGAATTAGATTTTATGGCAAAGTGGGACAGCGCAAACACAAATAAGCAATTTCTCGATTTTTGGAGAAATTTTGGTGTTATCCATTTTTTGCGAAATTTTAGTCAAATTTGAGTGAAAACTGGCCAATGAACAAAACTTAGTGGCTTTGCCCCTGTTGCAAAGCCAATTTCGGGCAAATTCCTTAGTTTAGGCCTTCGTTTATGCGTTTTTCCTTTTTTGGTAATTTTTGTTTTGGGCATATCTCAATCAAATAAATTCGGATTTGAATTTCGTTTTTTGGTGGACGATCCTCATGATTAGGAGATTCAAAATCTGTCATTATCTTGATTTTTTCCCTTTTTGGATTTTTTTATTATTATGTAATTTTTCCGAATTTTCTTAGGGTTTTCGCTATATAAAACATTGTAAGACCTTTGAAGCCGCATTGATTGAAAGAAATAATTTTTTTGGACTTTCTATTCATTGAAATTCTTTGTGAGGAATTTTATCTTTCCTATAAGTTTCCGCTACATCACTCCTCGAATATGGTATAACTTGCCCAAATTACCTTATTCAAACTCAATTAAGAATACTTCAACATCTTCAACGACTTTAATCACAAAATCAATGAAGTTGGATATTTGGCTGCTAATTCTATCTTTTTTGAATGTCGTTGATTCGTATGACTCTTTCATAATTAATTCATCGGTTTCTACATGTTGGAGGTTTGGATGCTAATTTTATCTTTATTGAATGTCAGTGATTCATTTGACTCTTTCATAATTAATTCATTGGTTTCTATATGGAATTCTTTTGTTTTTAAATTCTCAAGTTGAATGATGAAGAGATCATCCATAAGCATGTTATTTAATTCATTTGGAATTATTTGATCTTCAATCCTTTTATATTTTTGCATGGCGAAGACATCTCCAACAAGTATGTCATCGTCATCATCTTCTTCTTCATATCGGTCATCAAATATAGATTTCCTCACTTTTTCCAGAGTGGCCAATAACAAGCAATATTTTTATTTTTATTTTCTTTTATAATGCAACACTCCACGATATTCACAAGTCGGTCTCCTCTCATCAAAAACATTAGATTTGATATTTAATCCATCTGACAAGTAATCCTTATAATACAATATGTAGATTGTATCCCAACTTTTTAAGTTGTATGAAGAGAGAATCTCCAAAAAGTATATCACCTTCATCTAAGTTGTGACTCTTGCTTCTTTTCATACCATGCCAATGAAACAAAGTATATCACCTTCATTTAAGTTGTGACTCTTGCTTCTTTTCATACCATGCCAATGAAACAAAGAAAAAAATGTAGATCTACTGAAAAAAAAGGAAAAATCAAAAAATCAAACAAGAGCAAGAAATAATTTAAATGTTAAATAAGAATAGCTCAGAGGAACGACGTCCAAAACTTGTTTTCAATTTTATATTTCGCAAGTATATGGATCGTAAAAAAAATAACAGAGTGGATATTAGAGTCCGAATATCGACGAGGACTACTATCTAACCGTTGATTAAATTATGCTTAGCATCAATTTGGTTGAAAACAAATATAATTTAAATTTTTATTTAAATGGTGTTAAAAAATAAAAGATGATTTTTTATATGATGGTTTAAGTATTAGGAATCACTAGTTCACCACAGTTATCTCCTTAATCTCAATATACCACTCTTGACAAAAAGCTTCTCGTTGAATTATTTGATGGAATTCACCTTCTGTTTCAGTGAAGGAAGTGCTTAAAAGATTTCAGCACAGTCCCATCCTTGATTGAAAGAATCTTTAGAGGAATGTGACCTCTAGCCTTGGTAAATATCCATAACATGATTCCTGGACTGCATTCCAAAGGACACGTAAGACAGCTTAAATAAATATACAAGAGAGAGAGAGAAAGAGAGAGAGAGAGAGAGAGACCCTTCCATATACCTGCAAGGATTTTCTTGACAGCTTAATCACTTGAGACAACAAGCATCATTTCATATAATTCTCGCACCTTGACCTAGGTGACCATGTATGGCATAGCTCTACGAGAGAGAGACCCTTCCATATACCTGCAAGGATTTTCTTGACAGCTTAATCACTTGAGACAACAAGCATCATTTCATATAATTCTCGCACCTTGACCTAGGTGACCATGTATGGCATAGCTCTACCACGCTTTCAGAAACCTTCTTCATGTGATCTATGAAAAACAATTACCTAAAGACTATTGAAGACCAGACTTAATTGAATAAATGTGTCACTATCCTAACATTTCATATGTGCTGGCTCCGCCGGTATAATAATGATAATTATTATTATTATTTTTTGCCATGGTTAGTTTTTGGGCCCCCCCTAATTAAAGCCCAATAGTCATACCATACTGCCAATGGCATAATAGGGAAGAGGGAAAGAACAGATGCGACCATCTTCTCCAGCGGTTATTTGTTACTTCCGGTGGCGGACCAAGCAGCTTGATGATTGGAAACGGGAAACAGGTTATACACTCTTCTTTTACTTTGAATTTTCCTTTTCTCTTGTTGCACTGTGTCTAATTTTTGTTCTTTTGCTGTTGTATTGGCAGTGGATTTTCATAATTCATACTGGGCTTCTTTATTTATTTCCAAGCTGCTTTATTTTATAAAAGCTACTTTTAGTATGCACATTAATAAGTAGTTTTCCCGTGAATAGAATTTTATCTCCCGCTTCTAACCTCTGCTCCAATCCATATACTTGGACTGATATGTGATATTTTGTTGTGCTTATTACAAGAAACTCTTTCTAATAAGTTAAGAAATGTGAGGTTTGTTACTCAAGAAACTAACTTCAAAAATCATGTTTAGCAAAATAAGTAAATTTCGAAAGATGCTACTAGCTCACTTGGTCAACGGCCATCATAGCTTACTCGAGATACTGGATCCACCACTTGGCATAGGTGTTGGGTATTTCGATATCTAATAAATCCCGAGCAATGATGTTAAATAGTGTCGAATTATATTTCAGAGGCCTCGGTCGATAAGTGAAATAAATATCAATCTGTCAATCCTTATGCTCGACCCGAAAGCAACGTGGGCCACTAGTAGCAGATTAAATGTGTTAATGTTGCATTGACCCAAATTCACTTATAGGATGACTTTCTTGTGTCTTGGCCTACTTTCTTTGTGTTGGCACATTTGTTGGATATTGGCCCAAATCAAGAAACCTAAACAAACCTATACATATCATTTTCCTTCTCATTGTAAGTGTGTGATTTGTGTTTTGAATTGAGAGAAAACGGCTACCTCTTTGTTCTACCATCTATGTTGTTTTCTTTTTTCCTTAGTTGTTTGCAAATCAATACCAAACCTTGTTCCTTTTGTAGGTGAGAAAGGAGAGAGCAACCGTAAGTGAATATTGTTGTGGGTTGAAGTTTTTTGGATTGATTGATTGATATTGGTTGGTAAGTTTAATATGAGCCCGAAATCCACAATTGAAGATTTATTCCGTTAGAATTGGTATCCGAGCCATGTTGGTGGTGGATTTTTGGCCAATAACTGACCAACCAAAAGCCGGCAGAAACGAAGAAACTTTCCAAAAACTCAGCCTGTAAATCAGTTTTCCGGCCAAATCAGAAGGAATTTGGACGAACGGAGACCAATGACAAGCCGTACAGGTCGAGGGGCTCCTGTCCGGCCCGTGAAGGTGACGACCAGCGGCGGCGAAGGCTCGAGGATGGGATTCAGCGACGGTCTCTTCAGGTAGAGTAATTTATAACGCGATTTCTAACAATTTTGTGTTGTTAGTTTTATGTTTCATGTTATACATTGAAATATAGATGTTTTTGCCCCTGCGCGTTTGTGATTCAAATTTTGCTCGGTTGGTTGTTATAGTTGTTTGAGACTTTAGGGCGAATAGTAGTGGCCCTAAAGTGATAAATTCACATCTCTCGTAATTTACGGACTCAAATTGATTCGCTCTGGTATATTAGTTTATCTCAATTTAAATTTTAGCATTAGCGCGTCATACTGTGAGGTGATATTAGGATTGAGGTTATCGTGAAGGGGTAACCATTGCTTGTACTATAAATTTAAGAATTATTTGCTCTATTTGAAGTGTTGAATCTTGAATGTAAGTTGGTTATTGATTTTGCGCTCTAATTGTCATCTAATCATTGCGTGAGACTGCATTGCGTGGAAATTTGAATTTTTTGCTAACATATTTTCGTGTTGCATTGATTATCCAATTAGAACAGCAGACTTAACCCGTTTGAACATTTCGTTAATATAAGACCCTGAATCTTATGAAATCCTAAGAATTTAACGATGTATACTGCGGCCTTAGGATTACTTTGTGCGACCTATTTGTGCTTTTTTGTTGTTTTATTTTCTCAAAATGTATTCACATTATGCAGTTGGAATTTTCAATGGGAAAGGAAATTTTTCAATTTGGCAACAAAAGATGAATGACATTTTGGTTCAACAAAAAGTTTCAAAAGCCATAGATGGAAAATTTCCTGCAAATTTGACAGAAGCACAAAAAGAGAAATATGATGAACTTGCTTACACTTCAATTATTCTACAATTATCTAACACTGTCTTAAGAAAAGTTGGAAATTTTGATTCTGCAAAAGAACTTTGGTAAAAGTTGGAGGACTTATATTTGCTAAAGTCCACTCTTAATAAGTTGTACCTGCTTGAAGATTTTTCAACTTTAAAATAGATCATTCAAAGGATCTTGATGACAATCTGGATATTTTTAACAAATTTGTTCAAAATATTGTTAATTGTGATGAAAATGTGTCTGAAACATATAAAGCTATTATTTTGCTTAATTACATGCCTGATTCATGTACGGACACCCTAACACCTGAGATTGTCATAGATTCCCTTAAGAGTAAGGATATGGAGATTAAGGCTGAAAAAGAAGATAAGAAGAGCGGTAAGTTACTTATGATGATGAGTAGAAAGAAATTTAAGCAAATGAATTTAGGTAGAGATCAAGACAGTAGTGATTCGAGTAGTTGAGTAGTGACTCGAGTGATGATGGCAGTAAGAAGAAGGGCAAGGGACGGGACAAGTCTACTGGTAGACGGTGTTACAACTGTGATAAGTCTGGACACTTCATTAAGGATTGTCCCAAAAAGAAGGATAAGTAGAAGTGTAAGATAAGAGGTAAGGCGAATGTGGCTATATGTTCGAGTGATGACCCTAGTGATGTTTATTGAGAGTAAACCTAGTTATTGCATGTGCATCAGTGTGTAATCCTTTCTACATATGTGTGATTGCTTAATTCTGTTACATGATTATATGTTGCATTTCAATGTGTTTGATATGTGAATTAGCATGAATTGGAGTGATCTTATGTTTTGGTATAATTATTTGCATGCATAGTGGGTTTGGATGTATTAGCAGTGTGTTGTATGTTTTTTGGTAAGGTGTAGTATAGATGCCTAAGGGTACATTGGTGGTTTGTACTAGGGATGTGGAGTGTGACATTTGAATCACGAGTGGAGATGTGATTAAATGTCTGAAATCCTTTATTTATGAGATACCCTGATCTGGTAGAGTGTGAGAGAGACACTTCTATCACCTCTGTTAGCTGGAGACCTATTATCACATAGGATGGGAGAAGTGATGTGGTGATAGAGAATCATAAGATCTATTGTGGCTTACCAGTTACATTAATCTTTACGACAACATTGTGAAAGACTTACATCAACGTTTTTTTATCCGCTGCAAAAAACAAATTTTCTTGTCATGATTTTTTCCTCCATATACAGAATTTTTGGCAACAAATATTCCTTGTCGCAAAAAGTAGACCCTATTACATTACAAACATTTTTGTTGTAAAAAGTAATAGTTTGTCACTATAAGTTTCTAACCAAAAATATTTTGGCAGCTTGCTTCTCCCATGTTTTTGGCGACGATCTTTATTATTTTTTGCGCCTTCTTATATTTCACGACAACTTTTAATGTTGCCTTATATTTTTTTGGTATTTATTTGTTTCGTATCAATCTTTACAACAAATTTAAAAATCGTGTCATGCTTAATCATATATTACGACAACATTTTGTATATCGTAAAATATCTTATCGCAAAATCACATTTTTATTGTAGTGATTCACTCGCCTCCGAAGAGCGTCATTTCGAGCGAGACACCTAGTATCAACTCTCTTAGGCTGTCGATCATGCCTAGGAGGTACATCTCGAGGGCATATGTTTCTTCTTTGATTAATAGGTTGTGGATGTAAGGCGATGTTCCTACAGATAGACATATTATGACCGTATGAGTGATTGTAAGTGCAATAGAGGGGTGTCTCAGCCATATTCATAGATTCAGAACTTCGCTCTCAACTCCTCCCCTTTGGGGAATTTGTGGGCTAGTTCGTCCTTGGTGTGTATTAACAGTGGGATTCACTTCTTTATAAGCCAAGGCTGGTATTGCATTCGATGTTGTTGCAGCCAGTGCTTGCCCTGGGTTGAGGGTTGTTAACTGACTGACATGGTGTTCCATCAAATTGGAGGTTGAGCTTCTTTCCATTGTCTCTGAGTGGAAGACCCCGATTGGCCCTTTTACGATGATCTTTCAATTTTTCATTGATCATCTCGCGCCTTATCATTTCCATAGGGCGTCATAACTTGTGGGATCCTCATTTTACACATCTCTCCAAAAAGGAGAATTCATATCCAGCCATCCCCTTAGAGCTGATATGGTTTCCCTATCGTTAACTTGCACACAATAGTTCCTTTCATTAGTAAAACGAGATAAAAAGCTATTCAATTACTCTTCGTGTTGCTGCCCTGTGTCTTGGAGGAGTTGTATTGGTCCTTCACCTTCTTTGCTAGTAGCGAAGCACTTAACCTTCTTGAAATCTAGCAAACTTTTGATACTTCCTTCTAGAAGTCTAGTGTACTATACTTCAACTGCTCCTCTTAGGATCAACTGGAAAGCTCTACATTTCTCAGTAAGAGTATAACCCCTCAAGCTCATGTTAGTTTTAATGCTATTGAGGTGCTTCGCAGGATTACCTCGTCCATCGTACTTGGGAATTTTAGGAAGCACGAAGTTGCTTGGGACACAGGAATTCCTAATTCCCTAGAAAATGGCAAGTTTTTGTCATCGTCATTTAGGTTGCAAGACTTTTGTGGGTGTTCAAAATCTTCATCGTCCTGACTTGAGGTCCCCGTAGTGGTTGGGATGGTTCTGCTTAATTTCTGGCATGTTCTGCTCTCCTATGATGCCTATTCCTAGGTGGAGGATTCTAAGGCAGGTTGCCATAGGTAGGTTAATTCTGTCTTTTGAACTGAGGTGGTCCTTGCTGCCTATTTCTAGGTGCAAAGTAAGGTTGAGCCTGCTTATTTCTAGGCCTTTCAGGGCTTAACATGTTGAAGACACTTATGGATCTCTACAACATGTCTTCTGGTTCTTAATTCGGAGGAAAGTTGAATGGAACCTCATTAGGTTAATCAATGGCATAGTTTGTGGATGTATCAACCTCAACTTCCATCTCCTGAGGGACTTCTTCTCTAGAATAATGTTGATAGTGAGCTATTTGACTTTGACCCTCTTCTTCACCATGACAGTAATTCCTTTGTAGAGGATCTTGAAAGAAAACATTTCCTTGAGCTACATAGGGGGAGATTGGATACCCCCTGATGTTTTATGCTCTTAAGTAGTTCTTGCATGACAATATTCTGCTAGGTAATATCCCTCACGTTTGCTGACCACTTCTCTATAAGCGTGATAGCTATTCTGGACCCGCCTTTTGATCCACTTCGTCAATGTTTATGATGAAATTGATTGTAGGTCACTGGAGCATCATGTGAAGATTCTCCTTCTCTAGGGTGTTCCCTAACTCATAGGCACTGACTCTTCATAATCAGAACTCAGGTACATTTTCTTTAATTGGGACTTGGTTTTTTTTACTGTGAATGATATTCCTTTTTTCAAGGAATACACTGGAATCCAACAAGCGGTCCTTCTTGGGATATTTGGTGGTTCTTTCTTCAAGAATAACTTCTTTTCTTCAAAGGCAAAAAATTCCCAAAAGTGTATCTTCTTACCAGCTTTTTTCATAGGTTTTTCGTGGTTTGAATGTGCGAGTTTCTTGCAGATGGCGCCAATCTGTTGATCCCATTTTCACAATGGTTACATGGACAACAGATTTTGGGCCAACTCGTGTCTACACAAGCAAATTTCAACACCTTTTGATTATGAGATCCGAACGCGAAAATGGTAGTGTTTATGGACATGGGATATACTCTACGACGGGAGACAAAAATATTCAACCACCAGCAATGTGATCAAAGTGACTGCATAAAAATAAACAATCACAAATAACTCGAACAAATTAATAACAAACTAAACTTAAGTAAATAATATGGGATAAGAACTAGAGGAAACTAAATGTATTTTTCTAAGTGTAGAGAACTGCATTAGGTTTAAATGTTACAAGAGTTGCTTATTTAGACTCATGGTCGTCTTGGTAACCATTTGATAAGAACCACTTGGCCTCATCTCTCAGGCCAAAGCTTCAGATCACTCAACTTGCTATGCATTTGATATATTGATTGCCACCATATAATATACCTAAGCTAACAATCATGATATTCATCATTATTAACGTTATATAAACTATTCAAAAAGATTGCCTTCAGATTCTCTAAAAGACAGTAAGGGCTTCGGCCAAATGGAGCTTCGGAGCAAAGAGCATTAGCTTCTTCTTTGACTTCTTTATCTTGACCACTTGGGTCTTTTTTGACTTTGTCATATTGACTCAATATCTTAACGTGGACTACATCGTGGCTCTGACTCAATGTATCCACATAGACTACAGTGTGAGCCTCAGTGGTGAGGCGTAACACATACCATTTTTTGTGCACAAGCATGCTAATTAATTTGTGTATAGATTGAATTTTCCATGTCCCCAAAGCTTGAGTTTATTCAGCTATTCTCATTCTCAATCTCTGTGCACAGTCTACTAGAAATAATTTTACGAAGTAATTAAGTATGAAAGTGATAACGAGAATTACCATTCACAAAACCGTAAACGTTAAACCCTAACCATTCTTTTCTTCTTTTTAACCAGGTGAACATAGAAGTGTTCAATGCACCAAATAAATGTTCTGTTAGCCTCGTAGAACATCTGTTATTATTCATATTTCTTTTTTAAGATTTTGGTCTACAACTTGTCAACGGAAGGGGGGAAGGTTCGCGAAGATGAAGCCATGAGTATATGTTTTGACTCATGCTTAAATTGATGAAATTATATGATTTTAGAATTGAAATAATTTGAAAGAACTGATAACAAAAAAGGAACACTTTCAGTATAAGAACAAAAATTACATTGGAAAGAGTGCTTCCGCTAACATTTCTTAATTTGAAATTGTGGACCTGTTGCTTTTATATTATGTGAACAACAAGTGCATGTTTAGTGCATATTCAGTACATACTACGAGAAAAGACAGCACAACATAGCAAACCAAATTTCAGCTCCTTTTCTTTCTAGTACTTATAATTTCAGGAAAGGGAGAAGGTCCGCAAAGAACGAGACCGGCATGGGCACAGTAGTGGCCAAAGGGATATTGGAGTGCCCATTGCAGCAATAATGGCATGCCCTGCCATATGCAGCAATCCCTGAATGATTTCTCCATCAAACTAGTGGCCTAATTCCTGCACCAATTGAAAGATGCGAGCTTGATGTGGTTCGACATAGGTTCACAGCAGGAGAGATATGGGTTCAACTCTTGCGCCTCTCATTTATGAAACTTACGAACATATCAGGATGTCGGTAAAAAATGAATCTGGTGAACAGAACGCAAGAGGGCATAATGAAGACTAATTTCTATAAACAAATAAGTCACCTCTCTAATTACCTGAGCTTTTGGATGAGGAGGTTACACAAAGACTTTCTCCAAATTAACATAAATGTTTGTGCATAACACAAGAAAGCATATTATATACTAAATAATAAGAATACTCTTAAAATAATCATCAGCATAAACCACGGTCAACCATGCATGTACAAGACATGAGTTTGAGAAATGAAGTCTTTACCAGAGACAATAAAAATTTAATGTGTTACACCAATTTCGGTTGCTATCCTGCTAATAGCTCAGTGGAGAAAATCAGAAGCTTATGGAGAAAAACCAAGAGGAAATGGAAAAGAGACCAAGCTAGTAGCAAATAAAATGTTTGCGCTAAAGCTGTTAAAATTTTGGAAATTACTATATTTAACATCTGAACTGGAAAGAAAAAAAGACAGTTTTACAATGCTAGGTGTTGGTACTTCTGTTACAAAAAGAGCTACCACAGTTTCTTATGAGTAGCTTTTCGAAAGGTATAAAATGTAGGACACTGCTGATCTATCCAAGTCAAATAGGATACAATTGAAGTAACTGCTCCAATTAAGATAAATGAAATACTTAGATCTATTGCTTTTAATATAACAGCAGAAATAATTTTGAATTTATCTCTGAAATTTTTGAAATGCTGTTTAGCAGAAAAACTGCGAGATAATTTCATTTGAATTGGACGTTGAATATTTTGTGCTCGATTTCCTTATACAGTTAGTGCTAGAAATTGAAGAAGAAATGGAAAATTACAATGCATGCAGGAAAGTTATGAACATTCATGCATTCTGATTTCGTGCATCCGAATAAAGTATTTGCACAATCTTGTTTAGAACTCTATGTAAATGATGTATATGTTTGTCAGAATTATGATTTTTTCTTCAAGTCTTTGCGTCCAGGTGTACATTGTGAGAGCAAGCAGTTCGAGTGAGATTGATGGAGCCCTTCGCATTTCAAATCTCGGTAGGCTGACCTTTAAATTTTTCCTTTTATGTTATATGAGTCACATACCCTCCCATGTCTATATTCATTACAACAAAAATCACTTTTTGCAACATATAATAAGTGCATGTTGCTATTTGTTGACAATACTATTTTAATGTATGTTGCTAATGTCGTCTTTTGCAACACTTCTTGACTGTTGCGAAAAGTTTCATTTTTTATAATATTTATTGACCGTTGTTAAAAATTGGTTTTATAGCAATGTCCAGTACCTATTGCTGAAACTCTTAGCCCCAAATAAAAGTAAAATTCAAACTTTAGTCTAAATCTAAGTCAAAGTCAATAACTAATTTTAACCAAACATTTTATGAGACTCACAACTTTCAACCACATCTCATTAACTTTTACCAAATGCTTTTAAAAATCTAATTTCAATCCCCACCAAACAATGGCTCAATATGTAGCCTTACGTTCATTGATTGCTGCGCAATTTTTTTATTTTTTACAGTGTTCAATGACTCTTGCAAAAAGTTTCATTTTTTGCAATAGTTATTGACCATTGTTAAATGTTTGTTCTATAGCGATGTTAAGTGCCTAGTGCTAAAACTCTTAATATGTAGTCTTTTGCAACATTCATTGACTTTTGGGAAAAATTCCATTTTTTACAACGTTCATTCACGTTATGAAAAGTTTCATTATTTGCAATGTTTATTGACCATTGATTAAAGCAGGTTCTATATAAAGCGAATGTTCGTTGCTGAAACTCTTAATATGTAGCTTTTTGCAACATTCGTTTATTGTTGCAAAAATATACTCTTTAGAAACATTCCTTTCCCATTGTTATTCATCCGCACCAAATTTCAAATAAAACCCAACTCAAGAGGCCCATATTAATTTGCACAACCCATCTTAATAAACTCAGCCCAATTACGTCCAACCCGGCCCACAAGAAATCTCAATTAACAAAAAAAGGTTAGTTGCTGGCTTTTGAAATTGTGATTGAAAATAAGTTATTTTATGCCTCCAAAAATATTTGTTTGACAAAAACTATTATAAGATACGAGATGTATTAGTTTATAAAATGTTAAAAATGGGATTATGTAAAAAAAAAAAAATTGTTGAGGATATAAAGATTATAGAAAACAAAGAACGAGGATCTTAAATGAGATTAATATATGGTGTAATAAATAAAAAATTAGCGTGAGCCCTAAAATTTAACTTTCAACATCTCCGAAACGAATCCCCAAATCTGCCCCTCAAACTTTTCGGTTTTGTTTGCGCTTCCTTTCTTCAGGTATTTCCAATTCTCCCCTAAATTTCACTCTCTTTTTATATTTATTTATTTATAATATGTCGCGCGCCAAAAATCAAATTCCAGATATGTATTTATCCTTAATACCTCATGGCTAAAGATTGGGGGTTTCTCAAGGGTTGAAGGGATAATTCTTTTTCTCTTTGTATGTATTTGTGTCTGTGTTCTGATTGTTATTTAGTTTGTGGGTATCTTTTTTGGTTCTTATATATTTATTTCACTGACCTGTAAGTATTCTTTTGCATCTTTGTTTTTTTTAAAATCTGTTTTGAAGGTAAAATTTGTACTTCGTATGTTGACTGTCGTTCCACATGTTAGCAAATGCTGCTTATAGATATGATATCAATGTATAAGCATAGGAGAACTTCTAAAGGTATTAACCCCTTGATGGTAGAATTTAATATGTTAAGTTGTGGAGCCTATTTATTGCCGAACTCTAATTATTGTCGCTTCGCGGAGCTGATCGCGGATTGACATCCATGGTGAGGTTGCCGTGGGGTTGTAAGGACTTTTTAGTAATTTGCATTTTTGTAAAATTCTATGAAGGAATACGAGTTCTTGTAAAATTCGGTTCTGCCCTAATTTAGTTTTATGTGATTGAGTTTAATATCGTGATTTCTGGGCACTTACCACAACGATTGTTGACCATTGCAAAAGATAAAGAAGACAGCGAGCGAAGGACACTGCAAAATGTATAAATACAACTCTCAGAGGACATTCAAAAATAAATGAAAACGCTAATTTACACCTTTTGCAACATTGCCGTATCGTTCCACTATACGACAACATTGAAGCCCCCGACTTGCATCCGAAAGTTACGAAAGGTCTTTTTCAACAGGCAAATTATTGTTTTTTATGTTCTTGACTTAATCAAAAGTATTGAGGAATGATTACATGGTGGAAAGAAAAATACAAGATCTCATTCTTCCAATTTTACAAGTTCTGGAGATGAGTCAAAATATGCTGAGGATTCTCATAGAAAAATGCAGATCCTGGTAATTGAGGATATTTCATTAAGTTTCAAGAGTTCACAGTTAATGATGTTTTATAGACTCTATGCTTATGGAAGACATGCATAGGAACTATAACAAGCTTTGCCTCGCTCGGAACTCGTATCTTTAAATTTCTACTAAGATCAATTATTAGAGAAATAAAACTAAAATATTGTAAAAAGAAGCACGCACCTCACACATAGGTCGTACTCTACGCCTGCACGTATTATGCAAAAATGCACCTTTACAATACACAGTGTCTAATAATTGAATACATAGTATCTAATATTTGGAATTCTCAAAAAATCAAATAATATTTTGACAAATTATTTAACTTTCAAAACAAAAAGGTTATTATTTAATTTTCATAAATAGTACATAAAATATGAAACAACCCTTCTCTTCTCATTTTTTCGCTCAATACTTTCATCATCATCAGCAGACTTGCTAACCCAATTACCCAGACATCTTCACTATCCTCAGAAGCATTTTCATTGTCCTTGTTATCAGCATCTGCATCATTTTCAATAGTTGCATTTGGAGAAATCTCTTCATCACCTCCTGTTTGATACAGCATCTCTATATGGGCGCTTTTTTTGTCCGGCATGGATTGTGAGCCACCAACAGAATCCTCATCATACCCATTCAGTCTTGATCCTTCTACAAACCTTCCATTAATTGATTCAATTTTGATATCTCACCACCCTGTTGCACGCAAGAAAACATATTTATATCTAGAAATAGCAGATTTTTTATTTTATTTTATTTTTTTTATCTAACAGCCCCACCTAAAAAAAAAAACTTCACACAAAAAGGAGAGAACGAAGGGGAAAAATTAGTGGAATATGTATTCTTAGGGGTTTGGAGGAAAAAACGAAACCATTTGTTAAATTTTTTTTTTTTCTCTTTTTTTTTTTTTTGTCTCTTCTTATATTATTCACCCAGGTGGTCGCTGCGTGGTCCATTCACTGGCAAGATAATTGTTTTGTTAGTCACGTAGTATGTCTGTTGTTATTTTCGGACAAAATCTCTTTTTGGAGATTTTTGTCACGACCCGTCCCAAAAT
>CAIGRP010091297.1:0-29051 GCA_903798385.1 Fraxinus cuspidata | reverse complement strand
TGAGAGATGAAGTCGGTTAACAAAATTGAACAGTGCACCAATAGTGATGGAGTCGGTTCAACTGTAGACAAATCAGTTACAATGTGAAAAGTCGTGTGACAAAAATGAACAGTGATCAGAAGATCTTCTCTTTTATAGTAGTAGTGATAAACGGAGTTTTTAATTTAAAACAAATATATCGTTTTTTTTTAAAGGAGTTTTTCGTCGATCCCTCCCATGTGTCATCCCTATTTACTCACGGCCATTTTTTTTTTTTAACTAACCATAATAAGTCAATATTCAATTCATTGTGGTCTTTTTCACTACATATTCCGTACGGTAATAAAGACATATCTAACTCTCTGAGACTGGCAATATAGTTGATTATAATCCATGATTTGATGCCAACAAAAGTAAAATACATACTTTGGTTTTATGCCCCTCTAACGTGTGGAGGAAATTTAAAAATTTGTAAGGTGTCAATGTAAGAATCAATGGGCCCCATTTAGAAGCAAATGCATCATTGTATTATTAGTAAAATATAGTTAACAAGGACCTATCTGGTTGTAACGAATTCAATGGAAAATGTCATATTCGAAGAAATCGAATTTCACTTTAGCCGTTTGATTGCAACGTGAAAATAAAAATCAAATTTCAAGTTACAACCACTTTAAACTGTATTTTCTTTGTTTTCATGGAGAATGAATACTTATGGGCTTGGTAGGTTTTTATTTTCCAACTACTATGGAATTGAAATTCATTTCCACATTTGCCTATCAAATAAACCCTGAGTAATTTATGGGCTAACTAAGTTACGATTTCATTGGGTTAAGTATTATTCAATGTTGTCAAAACTAGTCCGGCCCGGCTGGTTCGATCCATAAAATCAGAAACCGAGCCCAATGATGTCCGGTTAACTAATTATGACAAAACTGCTAAAAAACCATTGAACCAGCCGGTTGAACCGTAAACTAGTGAACCTGACATAGTTTTTTCAATTTTTTTTAGTTTAAATATATTTAACTTAATGAATTAGCTTCATAAATTACAATTCTAAAGGCCACAGAGAATCATTGGATGTCATGCTCATTTTATAAATGTATTTCTTTCAAATAGTTTCATAAACATTCAATGTTGGATAGTGCCTTTTATAGATGCTCTTCTCTCCAATGGTTTCATAAACTTCCAATGTGAGATAATGACATAATAAAAAAAAAATGTTAAAATGCCCATCAAAATCATTTTCCAAATGTATGTCTAATTAACTAATTTGATTTTGAATCTCAACTAATTAAATTGTAATATTCACCTTCATCCTTTCATTTATTTAATTTTTAAATTTCACTTAAATTGCACTTCATTATTAATACATTAATGTTAGATATCACTTTCTATAAGTTTAAACTATTTTATTTTAACAAAGTAAACTATTTGAACATATTGATTTTTAATTTTTGAAATATCGAGACTAACTGTAAGATAATGAATCTAATTAACAAATATATATTTACTTTGAATTATTAGTATGTAAAATTTGAAAAACCTATTTTTTCACGGTATTCTATTATTTTTGTATGTATTTATTGCATTCGGTTTAATCCCGGTTCGATCCCGATTGAACCTTTTGACCCTTCACTTTTTTTAGAGTCGATAATCGGGTCGGTTTTCAAAACATTGGTATTATTCTTAATTTGTTCATACTATCTTCTTCTAGACACGAGGAAATATAATCGGATTTATTGAGAATATTGGCATTTTTTTAAGATACCGTAACATTGTCCTTGGAACTGGATCCATGGGACAAGTGTCAATTACCATATGTTCCATTATAATAATGTATTTAGCCTGTTTGACAATCATTAATACAAAAAATATTAATTTTCATACTCATTTTCAATCAAATATTTACACAATAAAATATTTTATATGTATAACTAATTTTTTCTACTTTTTAACCACACATTCTCCAAAATATTACTGTTCAAAACTTAATTTTCTCAAAAGAATGACCATCAAACAAAGGCATAGTTAGGATCGAAATTTAACTATATAATCTGAAAATCAATCTGTGTCTCAGCTAGGAGTTGTTAAATCTTTTATGACATTCATTTGAGTGACCCAACACAAGAGTCTAAGAGTGACGTTGTTGCTCCTTGTTAGGATCGGATTTTTAATCAAATCATTTGAGCGACTCAACCCATAAAATTAATAGCAACATTGTTTTCCTCCAATATATTCTAATCAATGTTCTAAGAAATGTAAAGCACGTCGAACGTGAATGTTAAGTTTCGACCTAGGCATACAAAAATATTTTTTATTTTAATATTATTTTTTATTTTTAAATCAATCTAAAAATTATTTAATAATTTAAAAAGTGTAAAAAATCGTTCAAAGGCATAAAAAAGTGAGTTTGTGTGCGCAAAAAAAATAATAAGAAAGTGCAAAAAAGTGCAAAGCGATGCGTTTTATGCCTACTGCCTAGAGCGCTTAGGCACCGCTTTTAGAACACTGATTCTACACTTACTTGTTAGAGTCATTTAAGAAAGAGTGGTTGCTGTGCATACCTGTAAAAATTTAAAGAACAATGTTACTTAAAAGTAAAATTAACTAACGTCTGAATTTAAGCGGACTCCAATTACTAAGAGGTAAGTTGGGTGTTGGCTAATGAATAAGAGTTTTGCTACACGTACAAATATTTTAACAACTAATTTGATAATTAATGAGTAAATATTATTGAAATCAATGATCAAAATGTTTACATCTCATAGATTATCAAAGTAGTTATACAAAATCATCGTATACAAAGTTTAACTCAATGGATAAACATAGGATGTATTGAGGATTTTCTTAATCAAGAGCTATGAACCATGTTATCACGTCTTTGCGAAAATGTTCCTAATAATTGTATGATATGTCTCATAAGCTTTTAAAAAAAAATAAAAAAAATACTCAATTTAAGAGCTTAAACACATGGGATCTATTTATTGAGTTTAGAAATTTTTACTCCTATTTTTTAATTATTAAAACCCTATATTAAAGACAAGATAATCAAACTTCATAGGTTCGATTACTTAAATTGTTGATTTTAGTTACTGCTCTACTGAATTTATATATATCATTAATCTTATAGTTTACGAGGCATTTCACTCAAAAAAAACTCATGCACATTCTAAGACCATCTTCAATGGTGAGGAGATTTGGTGTAAAATGTCCTCTTAGGAAAATATGGTGTATTTATTTACACTAAATTGGATAATTATATTAGCACTACAAATTTTATTAAATACACCCTAAACCCTAAACCACTACAAATTTTATTAAATACACCATTTTCTTATTTACTTAAATATCCTTAAATAAAATTACATAATTAGGATTTTAGTATACTTTTTAATTATAAAAATTATTGTTACACCACAAATATAAAACATAATTTCTTTCTTTATTTTTCCTCAACATCTCATTGCTCATAGCTTTTTTGGCGGTTTTTGCTTTCTTCCACAACAACAAGATAATTTTCTTTTTCTCACGGTAAATGAATTTATATTTTATTTGACCACGATTTACTGATTGATTTTTTTTTTTAGTTTATTTGTTAAGTTTGAAAATAAAAATATGATTTTTTGTTAATTTGAGTTGATTTATTATGAATTTTAAACAATCAAAAGCGTGCAAGACTATTATCTTCAATTTATTACGAATTTTAAACGATTATTTTCAATCTATTATTTAGAACGCTTCGTATCAATTTATTATGAATTTGCGTGTAATTAAGTGAGAATAGATTTATATACAATTCTTTTGAGTTCATTGGATTTGCTCTACTCCCTCGAGGTTGTTATCATCTTTCTCTAATCACACCTCGTGCAATATAGCAGCCCGTCAACAACTAAACAGATGCAAACTTCGAAGGACCAATAACCTATTTTGGAAAACAGCATGGCAATAGGATGGAGGGAGGGTGATTTTGCAGAGATTCTGAGATTTTGCCCATATGAATTTGGCTTGATATTCTTCCTCGATCTTCCATTTCCAATGGCTGTGAAAAATAATGAGGGAAAATGTCGAGAAAATGAGGATTAATAGTGGTAATAAGTATACCACAATATTGTATTTTTATTTATTTTTGTTTTTATTGAACTATGAGTATAACTATAATTTTATTGTGGTGTATTTATTAAAATATATTTTAATTGTGTTGTAATAATTAAATTTTGTAGTGATAATATAATTACCCCACCAAATTTGATGTTTTTCAATATCCCCATTTTGCCATCTCTTTCCCTTTACAGACAATTTTTGTTCCATCTATATCCTTTTTTGATCTTTTAGAATTAATTGATTTTAATTTGTTTACATTATTTTAGCGTGATATTATTTTTATGTAAAATTTATTTTTAAATTCTAATCAAGTAATAAACAATAATTATTGATACAATAAATTAAAATTGTTCATTAAAAGTTAAAAGTTACAAATTTGATAATTAAATTATTAATGTTTTTAATTTATTAATTTATGCAATATGTTAGTTCATTAATTATAATTTTTAATTTAAAATTTTTAGTAATAATATAATTTTTAAAGATAATTTAAAATAAATTTTGGAAATGGTCTAAGGAAATATAAATGACAATGTTAGAATCTTGCTTAGCCCCATTTGAACTCCATTATTCAAAAACTCATTTTTTTTTCTCAAACTCATTTTTAACTATAAATTCTTTCAATAAAAAAATTTGCGCATAAATTAAATATTTTTTTATACGAATAAGCTCTTCATTCCTCTTGTTTAATCATACATTCTTCAAAAATTCACAAATTCAAAATTTATTCTTGTGAAAAATGGGGGCAAAAACAAGGGTTTAGAGATGACTAGGAGTTCCCATCCATCAAGCTCAGTCGAGGCCTCCATTTCTTATCTGTCAATTGGGGTCAATCACTTGGAATCGACACTTCATTGGATTTAACAACTAAAGACAAAATTATAACGAAAGATTGACACTAAATTATTTAATTATTAATTTTCTAATCTGAACATTTCAGTTCAACTTAACGAATGTACCGCGAACATCCCTCATTTGAATTCTTGTTTATGGCATTACGCCTAATGCATTTTTATCCCACTCTAAAGAACCCGTGGGATTTAATGGAAAAACCAGGATTTTACCAAAAATTCCTAGAGAGTTTTTTTGCATAAACGGCACTTGGAGTGAGTGTTAGGTCAAATGTCTCTTGAATTCTTCAAAAGTACGAGGAATATACCCATTTTTGACATATTTGAGTATGGTTGGACAAAAATCAATTCGAACCAATCAAATTGATCGACCCAACGTTTGGGTTTATTTTATAGTTCAATTAAGTTGAGTTCGAGTAAGAAAATCAAATTTTAGATCGTGTTGGGTTGAGTTCTGAGTTACTCAAACAAACTCAATCCAACCCAATTAATTAAAAAATATTTAAAAAAAATTAGTACTTAAAAACCTGAAATCTAATAATCAAATTTCTCAAATTTTGAATTTGTGTGTAATATTATTTTATTTAATAATGCATAATTGAAAAGAAAAGAAAAAATATATATTTTGAAAATAATGAGAATCAAACAAGGGCTCTATGTTATTATACCCTTGTTTCGGCTCCATTTTAGCTGCTGTTTGATAACCATTATTTTTAAATTTTTTTTTATATATTCATTTTCAGCCACACATTTACATAATAAAATATTCTGCACGTAAATTCAAAATTTTTTCATACTTTTTAACCATACATTCTCCTAAAAATTACTATTCAAAATTCTATTTTCCCTAAATAATGGTTGTCAAACAAGGGCTTAATGAGATTTAGGGAAAAACATATTTTAAAATATTGATTTTTTTTGGAGAATGTAACGTTAAAAACGAAGAAAAATTTTTGAGTTTACTTGTAATATTATTTTATTGAAAAATATGAAATTGAAAATAAGAAAAAAAAATAAAAATGCTAAAATTTAATAGAGCCTAATCATGGGCTATATATCCATTATTGACGCGCTTAATTAATTGCAAATTCCTAGTCCTTGAATAGGTTAATAAGTGATAAAGACAGATAAACGAACACTCGAAACATTGTAAAAATATTCGTTTTCTGATCCCAATTCTCAAGTACCCTACTAAATTCAGTTCATACTGACACTCATTTACACAAAGTTTCTCCTTTCTTTACTTGAATGTTTTTCGATTTTTAACAACACAGTTCTTCTGATGAAGTATATGTAATTACATGAAACTGTAAGACTTGTACTCTATGAATCCACAGTAGATGAAATATTCAATGGACAAAATTTCCTACAGTGACAAAGAAAGAAACTTCAGATAACATAAACTAATACATAATCACTCGATGGTAGACAAATTGTGTGACACAACAAAGATCGTAAAGGAATAGTACTTTCTTTTCCACGTTCTAACAAAAATGACAAGCATTTTTATCGATATACAATGAGTTTTTAAAGTTCATGGGGGCAAGTGTCCTATAACTCGAGGCTTAGGCCCTGCCTCAGGATAGGTGAAATGCCACAACCTTTTGCCTTTACAACATATTCACAATTACCTGCTTTTTTTTTCAGAAAAGAGTTGAAAAAATCATACCTTGAATGATCCTATGGTTCCTTCAGCCTGATTAAAAGTCCATAGAAGCCCTCTGCTATCGAGGTCCCTGTTTTTCATGGACCTAAAAATGAGATTCGGAAGCCAAATTTCAAAAAGTTACCATTTAATGAGTTTTGTGTTTCAATGTTTTATATATGTGTGTGCATGTGTGTACCCTTTTTAATAGGTTACACTTTTAGATGAAGTGATTCAAAAGAGGATTTAGAACGCACAAAAGTCCTGCATTCAATTCTCGCTGTCATCCGTTTATGAAAATTGGACAAGTGTTAGTTCTTTGATAAATAACAAAGGCAGCAGACATGAGGGTGCATTAAGGACTAAAAATAAATAAATACATAAAAGTCTCCCTCTCTAATAGTTTAAACTTTTAGATTAAATGGTTCAACACAATGAACTTATAAATGAGAAGTGGAAGCTAAATTTCAAGAGTAAGGCAACAATTAAAACCTCGTATTAGAAGGCATACTTGGCATGAAGCAACTTTGCAAGCCGAAATGCATCCTCTTGTCCAGAAACTAAATCGAAATTTGGCAAGAGCTGCTCTATAACAGGTGTGATGACCATGTCAGCCCATTCTCTCTCTACAAAATTCTTGCCGGTATACACAGTGGGTTCATAGTATAGTGTCAGTTGGCCTTGTGGAGATGTGACAAGAGAGCTGGAGCAGAATTTACCCAATTCAATATTGAAATTGATTCAATCACAAGGACATAAGAGCATAATAGAATCTACGGACGCTGCCAAGGAGAGCCTAGAACTGTCCTGCCGTTGCCTGAATTTTAACTGAAGATCCATTGCTGACTTCAAACTCTGAGTCTTGACCGGGTTCTAAATATGTGATCTAAAATTGTGCAACGAATATAGAGAAAATTATAACTTCTCTGAATTGAGCCAACATCTAACAGGGAAAAAAGGTCATCAAACAATACAGACATCAGTTTTAGCAATCCATGGAATTAAAATTTTGTTATAATTTATGGAAGAAACACTTGTTCCAAACAAGAAAATAGAGGCAGGTTTCACGGTTTGTTAGTGTCACTCTTCTTGAAGTGCTTTTGCCCTTACCACTCTCAGCAAGCATACAAACTAAAGGCAAATCACTTCTTGGCTGCATTTTGTATTGGAGAACCAAGTATAATACACCAGTGGAGATTTTCTCAACTGTTAGAATAAAAAAAATTGCGATTTTTGCACCATCATATTTTTCTTAACTTCAATACCGTTTCTTCAGACACCACAGCCAATACATCCTTGCTTGACCTGCAAGAATTCAAAGCTAAATGTTGAATCTAACTTAAGTACAGTAAAATAATAGCGTTTTAATTTACAACTGCATCAGCGTAATAAAAAAAAACTGGGTGTTGAAAGCTTCAATGTGCTAGAATAGCAAAAAGATGAAGTCTTTTGTGGTGAGGTAAAACGGGTTGTTGAGAATAGGGAGGTGAGGTTTCTTGTACATGGTTTGCAGGTGAAATATGACAAAGAATTGCATTGAAAAGCCATATGCACTCTGGTTTTGTTAGTGAATATGGATTTTTCTTTCATCAGCTAATGTTTATGAAGTTGGAACTGAGTCAGTTTGTGAATATTCTTTTGCGAGCGATTAACGGCTCTTCAAGAAAGATTATTTTAATAGTTCCGATCATGCACATTTATCTTGGATAATTCAGAGAAATTTAATCGGGTATAATTTATCCATCGGACATTCTGGGAAACTTAAATCGTGTCACTAAACTTTCAAATCTTTTAATTTGATAACCCAATTAAAACTTCGCAGAAAGTTCAGTGACCATCGATAAAATTTACCCAATTATTACCAAATATTACAAATATTTTTTTCTCTTATTCTTATTCTTATTCTTTTTGTTTTTATATTATGTTTATGTTTGATAACCATTATTTTAAAACTCGTTTTTATATGCTCATTTTCAACTACACATTTACACGATAGAATATTTTGCATTTAAATCCAAAATTTTCTCCTACTTTTTCACCACATATTCTCCAAAAACTCACTATTTAAAATTCTATTTTCTCCAAATAATAATTGTGAAACAAGAACTATTTAAAACTTAAGGGTTTGTTCTCTTTGCCATTTTCAAGCCGTTTTCTGTTTTCGATTTTCCAAAACAATGAAAACGCGTTCTCTTTCTCATTTTTGAAAACGCGTTTTTTAAAACAAGTTAAAAATTTACAAAGAAAACACAAAACGACAAGTCGTTTTGGGTATTTTCAGTTATAATCAAGTCAAAGTTTTCAAAACGCGTTTTGGGTGTTTTCAAAACAATTTTTCAAAATGTAAAAAAGAACACATTTTCAACAATCTCAAAATGGATACTCAAAACACAAAATCCAAAATGAATTCAAAACTCAAAACACAAAACTGAAATACAAATACAACAGCCACTTTTTGTCAAGTAACCTATGCCCCATAGAACCACATCCGAGGTTTTATAGATGCGACACGCTTGCATAATATACTTGTAATAGAAAAAATGTTAACCTTTTTTTTCTCCTTTAATCTTGTTCGCACGCTCCAATTCATCATGTACCAAAAATTTTGTCCTTTCATTTGGATATGCATTTACATTGCACAGTGATCACTTACAATGAATGAAAGCAGGAGAAGGAAAATTTTGGCTTTTGGATCATATAGCGCCATCTGGAATTTCAATATGAACACCATCAAACCTAGGTATCACAAACTCAATTACATCAATCCACTCTCTTATAAAGGAAAGAAGCATGGAAAGCTTGATACCAATGATTCCAACCCCACCCGGGAAAAAGGGCAAAAAAAAAAAAAAAGGAACTGGCTACCATTCAGATATGTTCATTTATATTTTGAAAACAAGCATTCTTTCCCATTTTTGGGGTTGGTAAGGTATGACACCAACAACTTTTACAGCTTGAGGGAATGGCAACTCGTCAATTTTCGGTACCTTCTCGTGCCAAACGAAATCGTTCTCATGCTCATACTTTCGAAGCAGCTCAGTCAAGTCATCTATAACCTGCTTAGATACTAATCGCCATGACTCTTCTTTTGGCATACTCTTTGCATTTGCTAATGCCTGTCGAAGAACTCCAACTGCGGTTCCAATTTGACCATCATTTCTTAAGCCTTCTGCGAGGTACTTGAAACTTTTCATTTCATGTAATGTCTTGCAGCTTGAAATAAACTCCTGCATAGACCAGAAGGTTAACCAAATAGACATTAGTTTGCAGTCAAAAACAACTTCTTCTCAAGAAAAGCTAATGCTGCTGGTCAAACTGAAACTATGAACCTGGGGAATCCAATGCACGGTAAGAATCTTGTATACTGTGGTTTTACACTATGGTTCGTTATGAGAACAGACAGCTAGTATACTGTGGTTCGCTATATAGTAAATGTTAAGATATAGGAGAAGCTTGCTTTTTTCTTGAGTTATAAAAAGATTACTTCTATTTAGGAATTCTCCTAGTACAACATAACGTAAATGATGTGTCAAAGCTTGAAAACTCAAGGAGATCCAAACAAAACCTGAAGTTTAAAAATCAAAATTTACATCATCAACAATGGTTATGGCAGTGAAATCTGACTGCTTTTCTCTTTCAGCAGATTAGAAGATGTGTGAACTCATTTGATTGCAAGGGCCAAAAGCTCAGTGCAATCACCGCACTGTATTTAAAGCTTCTTCTTAATGTTTTAGATCAATTGGATGTACAGCAAACGTTCTTCCCCACATTCATCTTCTGCTCCCCCGAGCATACATATCTCGTCTAAATAATAAATATCCATCATCTAATATCCACAGTGATGATTTTTAAATTTCTTTTCCATATTTGGGTTTGTTGTTTGGGTGTTGGGGGGGGGGGGTCGAGCAAGAAGTTAATAAGTATCCTTTTACTTCAAAATATGAACATACCAAAAACCGGGATGAAATATCTTTGCACTCCTTGGTTGCAGGATGCAAGACGCTAATGGCTTCAACCAGAAACTCTTTAACTCCGTAGTGCAATTTTGCCAAAAGCCCTCCAGTATTACCATTTTCTTCAGCCTTCTTTACAGTAACAGCCTAAATTGTTTGCAAAAAGCCATTCAATCATCAAGAATAAGGAAATATAACTCATCAACACTAAAATTACCCCGTAGTAAGTACGAGTAACAGTGAACAAGTGAAGTGCTTTTATGATTGAAACAGGTGACACGGTAAATTTGATTTAAAGCTTTGCTTATGTAATGGATCTTTTATTGAAAAAATTTAGACGTGGTATACACAAACCTGGGCATCTGCCAAGCAAATAAGGCTCATGACAGAAGACATGCCAGATGTACCTTCTGGGGGCCTTTCTTGGGGCAATGCAGTCTGTAAAGGGGGAAGAACCTCATGAGCTAAATAATGATACACGCCGGAAGCTTTTCTGAGGATGGTGGCAGATTGCACCAAATCTATAATGATGAACAAGAATCAGCAGAGATACTACCAATTACGTGAAGAAAAAATAACTTCTTAAGATTTATGCTTACCCGTTGATAGAAGTTGTAGAGCCCATTCTCGAAGCATTGCACCATAAAGGAAAAGGGTCATTCCAAGTTCAAAGTGTAAATCTTTAATCTGATAGAACTTTGGACCATTAAGGTGAAAAATAGATGATGAAGTAAGAGTGCTGCTCCAGCTTATTTTCAGGTCAGAAATCCAGCAAGTCATACGGCTATTGTTGCTGACCAGATCGACATGGTGAACCAGGTTTTCCAATAAAGGTAGATAATTTTCCAATTTCTGGATGCCCTGGGAGAGTTACAAAGAGAAAAACACAGAATGAAATCTAACATATTCAGCCATAGTATTTTGGACATGGGACAGTGTCTGATTATTTCAAATTTTCGACCATCATCAATTAGACTCAAAATTACAATGACAATATTAACAATGCAGGTAGTTTACTTGAATCGAATGACACAACATATATACGAAAACCATAATTTTTCACTTGGCCTTTCTAGAAACATCCACTTCCAATGTATTATTACCTGTTCACAACGGGATGTCAGTCCTCCGGACATTTCCCGTGCAATAGCCTCTGTAACAAAGCTATTCTCATTAATGGACTCCTCGACTGCTTTACGCTTGGAACTCAACTCCTTAAGCTGCTCAAGAGTGCCAGAATCACGCGCGAAAAGTGCATTTTGATACACGACCTATCGATTGCATTAGGGTATTATTAATCATTTTAAGTAACAAAGATTGTAAATGCAGTCCTTTTACCAGTATACTTTAGAGCAACATTTTACCATAAAACCAAAAGTTGGGAACTTTGAAGTATACAAAATGATTTCATTCAAATTTAAACTGGATATTCACAAATTACAATTCTAAATCCTAATTCGAATCAACAAACAAACACAAAAATAAAGAAGCAGTGAACCCGTATGTACTTGTTGGGCTCTGTGAAGTCTAATTTTCATCCGGTTGACGACCCGATTCTACCCGAATAATGATATGTGGTTTTTTCAATGGGAAATTTTGTGAGGCTTGTAGCCCACTGTGAATCCTCTGCGTGGGATATAGAAAACGCAGTTTGGTGATTAGGTTCTTTTTGACGTAGAGAGAGAAAAGAAAAAACTGGTCGCACTTCATATTTTTCCCAGATAATAGAGAAATACTCTAATATAGCCAAATTGACCGAAACACTTAAAATATTGTCTCGTGTGTGTGATTGTTATCGTTTGGCGTGGATGACGTGGCAATTTCGGGTTGATTCCCTTCGGTACTTACACCAGAAACATCTAACTTTAAACATAAAAACCTGAATATAACCGAAAATTTCCCACTCCAAGAATTCAAGTTTTCTCTTTAACAGAAAGCAACGAGAAAACATTCATATAAAGGTGTAAAGAAACTACACATACCTGCTTGGTTTTGAGCTTTGAAAGACCTGGATAACTTAACATCATCTTCACGGACACCAAGAACTTGTATAAGAGATTTCAAGATTTTCCAATGTTTTCACTTCGATAATTGAAGAAGAAAAGAATGTCACTTTGAATGGACCAAAGACCAACCCACGTCAAACCCAAAGCCTTCTCTTTTCTTCTGCTACAGTTGTACTGAAGAGATCATTTATATCAACTCCAATCTGGGTTTTGTCCCAAAAACGGAAGAATATTGGAATTTTTATACGAAACTACTTGGAAATCGATTCACAAATACAATTATACTATCTATATACGTCTCTCCCTCTCTATCTAATATATATATATATATATATATATATATATATAATGATTATTGGCAGTTTTCTACATAGCGTTTACAAACGAGTAATGTTTCTTTATTTTCCTTCTCGACCAAGGTTTCTATGGTGATAGCATTAAGATACACGTTGACTTTGGGCCCGTAGACCCAAGGCCTTTTCCTAATCGAGCCCAATTTTATGAATTTTCTTTCTTAGGGCCTGTTTGACAATCATTATTGTAAAAAATAAAAATAAAAGAATTTTAAATAGTGATTTTTAAGGAGAACGTGTAGTTAAAAAATAGGAAAAAAAATTTGGTATACATGTAGATATTTTATTGTGTGAATTTGTGGATGAATATGGTTCTATAGAAAATCATAAAATAAAGTAATGAATGTCGAACAAGGACTCAACCATTATTTTAATTGCAATTAGCTAGAATTTGTTAGGTACATACATGCACACTAGTACAAATGTTTAAGGTGGGTTGGATCTAATCAAAACGGTCCATGTTTTAGACGGCCCCAGTCACGTGTAAAAAAAACTTTTATGGGCCAGGCCCCGATTGAAGACCCAATGTTATTCAAAGCCCAGACCGTATTGGGTTGGCCCAACTTTGCTCGTTCAACGTGTTCTACATGGAGGATTTCAAAATAAAAATAACTAGAATATTCTTATTTCTTTACCTCACCGTTGAAATTAAGCGGCGAATATCCACTCCACTTCTTTATCTCAACAACTAATATAGATCTTAATTCACAATCTTCACAACCACCACCCTTCAGTGATATATATTGAGTTGTCCACAATCATCTCCTCATTCGAAAACAAGGTCATTGGTTGAGTCATCACGACATAGACAAGTGACAATAAAGGTTGCACTAATTCTACAATTTGATCTCGTCTCAAATCTTTTTCCACATACGCTTTTTGACTACATCTTCTCGGTGGTGTAAAGCAAGAATGCAATTCTTGATGACATAGTGATATAGTGAAAGATGTGACACAATGCCAAGAATTTGCAAAGTCTACTCATTATCAACCAAAGGCAACGATAACTCTACAATTAGTTAGGGTCTGTTCTCTTTACCATTTTCAAGTCGTTTTCTGTTTTCGATTTTCCAAAATAGCGAAAACGCGTTCTCTTTCCCATTTTCTAAAATGCATTTTTGAAGACAAGTTAAAAATTTATAAAGAAAACACAAAAAGAATTTGTCGTTTTGAGTGTTTTCAGTTATAATCAAGTCAAAATTTTCAAAACTTGTTTTTGGTGTTTTCAAAACAATTTTTCAAAATGTCAAAAAGAACAAATTTTCAACAATCTCAAAATAGAAACTCAAAACACAAAACTCAAAATGAATTCAAAACTCAAAATTGAAATACAAAGAGAACAACCCTTACTTTTTTTTTTTTTTTTTTTTTCATCAAGACCGTATTTATAGAAATCTTAACTATAATGATTAGACAACCTTAAGCACTAACACTATTTAAAAAGTACTTCAGCAATAAAAATAAAATAAATATATGAGCAATTAAAAGTGTCAGGCTGTCGCACGTGGCCTCTTGTTGCGTGACAATCACTATGCTGTCCAGCTAACAGTGTTTCCAAACTTTCACACTTGCATTTCTTGTACTTGTTTCTTTTAAAAATGTTTTATATGAACTTAAAGCATCGATATGTTTATTGACGGCTTAGAGACTTTTTAAGGCTTCTATTTAATTTAAACCATGTCAATTTAACATTAAACTTTCTAATAATTCTTTACAAACAAATTCCTCGTATCGTCCGATGTGTTTCAATTAGTTTCTCTTGTAAAATGCTCTTTATTTTAGGTGAAAATAAAACCAATCAAATTTTCATGGAAAATGTTCTTTTTTCAACCAAGTTCTTACTTTTGAGATGTTTGATCGATATTTTCATCCATAAAAAATATTTTTCAATTGTGATCATATTTTTTTTCAAAACAAGGAAATTATATTTTTAAGGCAAGTATAATATTTTCTAGATAGAAAACTAAACCAATCAAATATATTTAATTAATATTTCCCATACAAATAAGTTCCGATTGATTAATTTTTTTTCATACAAATTTCATGTTCGCAATCAAATGCATCATTAACTTCTCATGATGGGTCTTCCGATCTATACCAACTATTGAAACCCACAACAAGCGACAAATTGTTTCTACTTTTCATTTTTATAGCTTGATAAATTTTGTACGGGTATAGTGATCACTGGACTAAAGTGGGAAAATTTTCACTTTTTTTTTCCTTCAAGCCATAGCCTCTTTACGAAGTTCACCTAAATACCTAATAATCATATCATGATGGATACAAATCGATAATTGGTGTCAAAGATAAAAATTTAGGGATTAATTCACTCTTTTTAATAATTTAACCTTTTTAGAAGACGAGAAATTTAATTTAACATATTACCATATCAGCCATCGGTTTATGAAAATTTTATAATCAGCACTTTAAGTTCACACACAATCTCCAACATTAGTTTAAGTCCAAAATTTTCCAACTTGGATTAGTAAAATATAATCTCCATTGAGCTTTATTGTTAAAGCCACAAAATAGCTTTATGAATAGTTACTAGTGCTGAAGTAATCATGAAGTTAAAAAAATCTTGAATAATTTATTAACTTAAATTACACAATCTCTACATTGAATGTATTTTATATGGTTTAAAGGGCAGACTGGAAATACCTTTACTATTTTCCTAGTGGATTGACATCATGTCCAAATCCAATATAGACATACGAATCTGCTAAATATTTCACATTTTTAACATCTATGCATTGTATTTGCCTTCTTTTACGTGTCTGTTATAAAACAATTCAATTTGCAATAACTCGGTGATAGAACGTATATCACTTGTTATGAATAGTAAAGCCAAGAAAATATGACACGATGGAAAGAATCACACAAGAATATAAGATTTAACATGGAAATCCAAATATGGGAAACCTATGGGTAGAGATGGTGAATTCCTTATAATCAATAGCAAAGAAGTACAAAAGAATCTCGGAGACTCTCAACCTATCTCAAAATATACGAGTCTCTCGCTATAAACTAGACCCTCTCACGTTGATGATCTCTCTATGCTATACAATGTTTTACTATGCTCTCACAAAGTTACAAAAATGATACATCACGTGGAGTGTATATAGAAACTCATTACAAGTTTTTGGATGAAATACAATACAAAGAACGAATCAGAATCGAAAAAGGATTTCCGCCCGAATAATACTAGCGCTCGAGAGTCATATGAGCGACAGTCGCGACGCTCGAGTGCTACGAATGTAGCGCTGGGGTGCTGCTTCTCGAGCCAATTTCACCGTTTCTTCCGTTAGGCGCCCTGAACCAAGCACTTGGGCACTCGTTTGTTGTCCAAAACTCCAAAACTAAGTCTTCAATTATTTAAAGTCCGTTTACCAATCAAACTCTCAATCCCTGATGAGTTTTGATCCCTTTTTCATTTGGACTTCCAAACTAAGAAGGCTTTTGTTCATTTTATCAATTTACCAATCCAATCCTAATCCCAATAGGAATTTGGGTCATACTCAACATTGTTATTTTATTTCTGTAAAGAAAAATTGGCTTTTTAGTTGATGCAGCAAAAGTTTGCTAAAAAAGAATTAGTGGCCAATAGAAGGGTCCTCTTCACCTTTATTCCACAAAAATATAAGTGATCAACCACTACAAATACATGATGATAATCATTGAATCCCTCCATTCTTGGTGTGAACTTGTTTTGGGGGAAAAATGGTGTCATCAGCTCCAGCTCCTTCAGAGCCTAAAGTTTGTATTTTTTTAATCATTTTTGTTTTACTTTCTGAAGGCTAAGAATTTGATTGAGTTCTTGTACGAAAGTTCATGAGTTTGTGTTATGATATTTGTGCATGGTGCAGGAAGTTCCGGCAGATGATACATGGACTGAAAAAGGTCCATCTCGTGAAGCCAAATGGTGGTACTCGACATTTCACACTGTCACGGCCATGGTTGGTGCTGGTGTCCTCAGCCTGCCTTATGCCATGGCTTACTTAGGATGGTACTATCTCTCTCTCTATGTGGACCATGTGGAGCCTAATCATACTGCTCATTGTGGGATTAGGTTTTATCTGTAACATCCTTCCGTCGTTAGTGTGTGGTTTCAATGCCTGATGGTTTCTCTGGCAGGGGTCCGGGGACATTGGTATTGGCAATATCTTGGATTATCACTTTGAATACCATGTGGCAGATGATACAGCTCCATGAATGTGTTCCTGGAGTTCGTTTTGATCGGTACAATGACCTTGGCCGACATGCCTTTGGCCCAAAATATGGGCCATGGATAGTACTCCCTCAACAGCTTATTGTCCAAGTTGGTTGTGACATTGTATATATGGTCACTGGAGGAAAGTGTCTCAAGAAGTTCATGGAAATAGCCTGCACCAATTGCCACCCAATTAGGCAATCTTACTGGATTTGCATCTTTGGAGGTCTCCATTTCTTCCTCTCTCAATTACCTGACTTCAATTCTGTTTCTGGTGTTTCACTAGCAGCTGCAGTCATGTCTCTAAGGTACTTCAATCATTTCGTTTTTTCATATATTTTCCCCTCGATGTTAAGAACTGAAACAAATTGAAACACAGAAAGGAATTTCACAAGGGATACTACTTTTGACGTAATCAGAAATATGTATTAAACTGCAGCTATTCAACTATAGCTTGGGTGGCCTGCTTGAGTCGAGGCAGGGTCGAAAACGTGAACTATGGGTACAAGAAAACGAGTGGAGCTGATTACATGTTTCGTGTTTTTAACGCTTTGGGGCAGATTACATTTGCCTATGCTGGCCATGCTGTGGTGCTTGAAATTCAGGCCACAATTCCATCCACTCCTGAGAAGCCCTCTAAAGTTCCAATGTGGAAAGGTGCTGTTTGGGCATATTTCATCAATGGAATCTGCTATTTTCCAGTTGCTTTGGTTGGATACTGGGCATTTGGCCAAGATGTAGCTGATAATGTGCTTGTTGCACTTCAGAGACCATCATGGCTCATTGCTGCTGCCAACTTAATGGTAGTCATCCATGTTATAGGAAGCTATCAGGTACAAATTTTTACATGTTTAATCGATTTTCTCGGAAAGTTTAAGAATTTTTTTTTTTTTTGTTGGTGATCTAGGATGATTGGTCTCTATATCTACGCATCTCATGTTGCAGAGGGGGGGGGGGGGGGGGGGGGTGTGTCTAAGAATAAGTTATGTTGAGAAAAAGTAATATGGCTTGCAAAGTTAATGAGAAAAATTATTGCAGGTTTATGCAATGCCAGTATTTGACTTGATTGAGAGAACAATGGTGAAAAGATTGAACTTTCCCCCGGGAGCTACGCTAAGACTCATTGTTCGTTCTGCTTATGTTGGTAAGAATCTAGTCAGTCAAGAAAAAAGGATTGAATGAAATGGAATAAATTTCATAACTTATTTATCTATGAATTATAACGAAAAAGACTATTTTTCTCAGCATTTCTACTCACAACGATACTGATTTTATCAGCTTTCACCCTATTTATTGGTGTCACCTTCCCTTTCTTCGGCGATCTTCTCGGTTTCTTCGGCGGATTTGGCTTTGCTCCAACTTCTTACTTTGTAAGTCCCAAGTACCCTTTGCTTTGATCTCCAGCTTCCAACTTATGAAGTCTTGTATTAATAGTGAAAAAAAAAAACTAAACTTTATCTGCAGCTACCAAGCATAATATGGTTAAAACTTATGAAACCACAGAGATTCAGCTTATCGTGGATTATCAACTGGGTAAGTAAAAGCACTTTACAAACCTCAATTCCACCTTTAGAGATGGTTAAAGAAAAAATAATAAATAATTTAATTTTTATTTCAATCTTAAAATATTTAAAACTCATTATGTGATTTCAGGCATGCATTTTTATTGGAGTGTTCATTATGGTGGCATCAACTATTGGTGGACTGAGGAATATAGTTGCTGATTCCTCCACTTATGAATTCTACTCTTGAAAAAAACTCAAAAGAATGAGTTGTGAAGTTCTGGCTTACATGTATCACTTAATTATGGTTTTATTTTGTCAAATGAATTACTGTATTGGACAATACTAAGTAAAAAAAAAAAGAACCAGTGAATCTCATTCTGTATTTTTAATAGGGAACATATCAAGTATCATGTACCAAACATGTACTGAATGATTAAATCATGAATGAATTTTAGCTCAATCATCTTTGTTAGACAATAAGTTGGTTGCTTTAGAACCTCTGGTGTTTTTTCTCCTCTGTGACAACATTTATACTTGGTTTTGAATTGTTTCATTAATAAGAAATCCATATTGAAGTTGAAATATTTCCAATCTTGGAGTTTTGATGAACATGGACTGAAAAAGTCACTTCCTTCCATGCAGGGGCGGATCCAGGACCGGATTTCAGACCGGGCTAATACGTAAAAAAAAATAAAATTACACATCTACTAAAAAAAAATGGGCTGGTACAGCCCGGCCCAGCCCCCCTAAATCCGCCCCTGCTTCCATGAACAAAATTTTCCTAATAACGTAAAATTTCGCTAGAATGAAAAGATTTATACGGGAGATTTCTTCAGCAAAGATGAAAAGATTGACCAAAAAATCATCGATGAAGCCCTTTTTCTAAGTGCGCTCCTACAATAATGCAAAAGCTAAGTTCCCCAAAAAGCTTATGATGAAGGTCATGAAATAGTTAATTTAGTTATTGGGGAAACCTTTTGTTACTTTTGTGCAATCAACTTGAAGCTTTTTATGATTACAATGTGGGAGACCTTTCAATTTTGCAAACACTATGAAGTTAAAGAAATTCATTTTTTTTCCTTTGTGACCCCATTTATGTCCTTCCAAAGAAAGACAATAACCCTACTCTTTTGCACGCTCATAAGTTGTATTAACAATAATCACGACTAAAACTTACATACATCCTTGACTGGAATGAGTGATCGCAAATTTTCTATATTACACATTACCCCCGTTTGAGCCTCATTTTTTTTTTTTTGGGGCTAATAATGAATTTTAAAATGATATGTTGATAGAGAATGCGTGGTTAAAAAATAAGAAAAAATTTATGATTTGGTGTAGAATTATTCTATTGAAAAATGTGTGATTAAAAAGAAGATATTTCCTCACTTTAGGAAATATGAAACTTTCTTGTGGTCCGTAGAAGAAAGAAAGGAAAGCAAAGCAAAGAAAAGCAAATTTCCAAATTTTAAGTACATTGAATTCTGCAAGAAATCGGTTAGCTTTATTTGGCCCTAATACATCGATGGGATGTTCAAGTCATTTCTATCTTTTTTTATTTAAACGTTTTACTCGAAATAGGTCCAAATTCGACTCCACTTTAACATTAACATATCGAAAAAATATATTGTACACGCAAATCATTGACTTTTAACGACTTTTAAAAGCAAAATAATGGAGCCATGGTGCAAAAAACTGATGTATTTGATGTGACAAAATTAAAGGAATACTCATGAGCTAAGTCAAATGAATTTTTCAATAAAATGAAATGATCATACCTAATTTCCCAATAACGGAATACCATTATTCCCATATGGAATCATGTAAGGAAAAGCATTATTAACCTCAGTGGCCACACAAGTTTATCCACATTCCTATGCAATAATAGGACCCATTCCAGTTCTGAAAAATAAATTATTTCGGCATTTTTAGTAAATTTCAAAACCATTTTGGTATTGCCAAGTTAGAGAAGTATCACAGTTGTGTTTTTTATATCTCAAGTGTACGATATCGTAACAAGTAATATAATAGACCTTTGAATTCGGACGATCATTCCCATAAGACTACAATTTATACTTAATTTAATTTTTTTGACTCTGATTTGACGAAAACAAACTAAGAACTGTGATTCATAGTAATTTTTTTTTTATCTAACTACTTGAAAATAGTGAGATGCAAACAAAGATTGATTTAGAATTCAAATATGGAATGAGATATTAGGGTATGACAATTTCATCTATTGATCACCTTTAAATTTTATTTCAAGATTCATAACGTAACGTAGTGTTCGATCGAATTTTTCTATTGTATTAAATTTATCAATCTCAAGTTCTTATTGAGTCTATTTAACTATTTCAATCACATATTTCTATGTGAATCAATTCTAAGTTAAACGAAATATTAGTTATAAGAATTTATATAACGATCGCAATAATTAGTACATATATCTTTACATGTTATACTAAATTATCGGATTTTAATGTGTGATGTAAATCTAAAACTCATCCATCGATTTGTAAAAGATTCACAAAATCATTGAATTAGCGACCAAGTAATTAAAAACATTAAATACATTAATAAAATCAATACATATATTATAAAAGCACTTGAATATTGAATAAAAAAAATAAAGAGTTTCAATTCGATTACATTGTTATCCCTAATGAAAAACTCAGTTACTCATAATAATGGAAGAAAAATAAAAGAATTGTATTTAGTACATCACCGGGTTTTGAATTGAGATGTAAAAAAGTGGATGAATCTTACACCAAGTTCCTCTTCTTGTTCCAAATCTTGATTCCAAACCCTTGATTTCTTATTTTTCTCCTTTGATTTTGTTCTCTAGCTCTCCAAGTTGTGTTTTATGTCTTTCAATGTGTGTAACCCCCAAAGAGTGCCTCCATTCTTCTTTTTATACTTTCTTCCACGTTTGTGCCAGATGTAAAGTTTTTATAGGTTTAAAAATGGGCAAAAAATTGCGTCCTAGTTGACTTCGGCGGCGCCTTGGAGCCATACAAGTGGTACCGCAATGTCACGTCAATTTATGGGTGGCGCCGCAGTGCCTGATATGTGGCGCCTCTGTTTCTTTACCTCAATAGTGGTGCTAAGGCGCTACACTACTATCTCTCTAGCTATTCTAGTGGTGCGGCGCAACCTCTTGGTCTATGTTCTCTTTTTCTCTTCTTTTGTGTAGGAAATTGTATCTTTTACCCTTTCGTTCATTTCTTCTCCTTGGTTTATGTCATTATCCTTGTTTTCTCCACTTTTGCAATGATTTGCACCATCTCACCAAACCTATAATATAACACTGATAAATACATTAAAAAAGTTCAACGCTCATAAGATCTAGCCAATAATCAAGTTAAAATAATATAAAACTCGTGATTAAAACACACTCGTCGAATATCTCCAAACTTAATAGTTTGCTAGTCCTCGAGCAAACACAGATAAAAATAAAATAACTAAGGACACGCAAACAAAAACTCATTCAAATCTCTTGTCTTTTGGCTCAGTATTGAAAACATTATATCACATTCATAAACGACTTCAAAATTACAATTCATGAGCCAAACTTCCACTTATTCAATGCAAAACGAGTGTGTGTGAAGAGTCAAGTGTAACGCCGTACATTCACAAGATGGTTCAATTCCCAACCCTCAATAGTCAATTATTTTCTTTCTTTGCCGTAAGATTCCCACACCCCTAAACTTATTTCTTTCATTCTCTCCTCGAGTTGTAATTCTAAAGTTTAGTTTTACCGATCAATTCCTTACACCACTCTAATTTGGTTTAGTCTAACCGATGATGTCAACAATTCATTCATGTTATGATTCTCCCAAATAATAAGTGCTTAAACAATCATATTTATACCAAGTGATTCAAATTCACTAGTTATCTAGTCCCCCAACAATCTGTTCTTACTTGCAGACTTGCATATATTTTTTCTCTTTTTGGGATGTTATATTTTCAACTCAAAATTGACCTCACCCTTTTCTCTCTTCTTGATCCTTATAACGAACTTTTATTCAGTAACTCCTCAAATTTTGAATGCCAAAGGGCACCAAGTTTCAAGATACCCCTTACTAGCTCGAGTAAAAAGGTGTTGGTGTGAGACATAAGCTCAATAAATGCTATGCTTATTTTCTATTAAAGATAAGTAAAATTTACAAGGTCAGATCTCTAGCATTTTATTATCACCAAATTCATACTAGAAAGTTAAAGACACTTCACAATTTTTTTTTTTTTACATGCATGGAATCATCACAATCCTAAATCATTTCTTTTACTAGCTTGAATACCCCAAATTATTATATATACGGTTAAAGGATGTTGTGAACCATGGGTTAAGGAATTAAACATCTGAGTCATCTATACAATCTATCTATGTGAATCCTCTTATTCTTGTACGACGCTCAACTTAATCATCGTGCATAAATATTGTCACGCTTCACATGAATAAGCAGGAAATTCAACTAAAGCACGTAATTCATTCACAATCCATAAACTAATACATGCTCTCAACTATATTAATTCTAACCGACAAAGCTATTTAACTCATACAAGCATGTATAATTTTTTTTAAAACATTTTTAACACAAAAAACATACGAAATAAAAAATATATCACACAAGTACATAAACGCTAAACGAATGAAAATAGCAATTAGAAACTGATGATTCACCCTCCATACTTAAAATATGCATTGTCCCAAATGTGAAAATAAATACAAATGATATGTTGAGGTAGGTCCTGGGTAGCTGGATTATATGGGAATGTCGACTGCTGAGGGAATGTCATGCGGGGATATGCAGAGGTCAACACTGTGAATAACTCATTTTAATATTGATAGTGTGTTTGCATTGAGTTTTGAAATTGCTGATACTGATCTTTCATTGATGTCTGCAATTGATTCAATTAATGTTGAATCCCATCATATCTTTGGTTATGTCTCAATTCCAACTCATCATATCTCTATGTGAGTTGCAGCTGCATAGCCTCTATTTGGCTAATAATGTCCTCATTCAGCTCATTGATAGGTGGAGGTCAACGGGAACGGGAAGGTTGCTCCTTTGCTCCCTGGGGGGGGGGGCACTTATAGATCCTTGATTGCAAGTGAATTTCCAAATTATCTTCTTAGTTATCACTATTTTAGGATGAACTATGTCCTCTGTTGAAGATGTCATGGTTCCATCTTTTCTACAAAGAACATAGGACAACAAAGGGTAACCCAAACTGAAATTTGTATAACCTTTGAGAATGTGCAAGAAATTGGTTTGAATAATTGTGCCCACATCAATATTAAGGCCCTTTGAATGACATAGTTCAATAATGCTCGTTCTTTTGTCACTTCGCTAAAATTGCTGATAGGCAACAATTTATCACATATGAAATAATGCCACGCTTTACATTACATACATCCATGTGGTCAAAGAATTAGTGACATTTGTGCTTGATCGTTTTCATGTGATGTCCAGATGGCCAATTCTCGAATTATTTCCTTCGGGCCTGCTGCCTTATCTTCACGAACTCTGGAAAAGTTGTCATCATCAATATCGACAACCTATAGAACCTAGTGATTGACGTCCTATCAAAAAAGGATCCAATTGCCCTGCACATAAAATTTCAAATCCCTGTAGTCCTTAGCATTGGCGTAAAATTCCTAAACTGCTAGTTTCAATCCCGATTGTAGTTATTTCGTAAACAACTCCCAATGTTGACCTTCAATCTAGTCCCTTATATAATGTTCAAGGTTATCAAAAACCTGTTCTGAAATACAACTCTTGTTGACTATCATGTCGTGATATCTCTTCTCCACTTCGACACTCACAAATTTACTTTTATCAAAAGAGCTGAAAGAAGGGCCGAGGATTTTGATTTCTTTTAAGATGGCATGGTGATTTCCAAAAGGCAACAATGTCAATTACAACAAAACAATTCAATGAACCTCTCAAGAACACAAGACAAACTCAAGGTATGCAAGTCGATTATGAGCTCAAAATCAATTAATAAGTGTGGTTTTACACATTCATTAGACACTTCATCAAACTTAAAATCGATGAAATGAGTGGACTATTACTCACAATTGTGTAAATTGTGCATTTATAGGTTAAATATCCCATATTGGAAGAGAACAAGCAAAAATGAAGAGGAAATGACTGCATTCGTACAAAAATCTTGAATTTGAAGACCAAAGTGCACAAGTACCAAAAATTGGAGATGCATGTTGCAATTTTGGAGGGCAAAATTGTTACAGAAGTCAAAATTCGAGAACAAAACTGTACAAGACCAAATTTTAGGGATTTGGAGTACAATATTGCTAAGGGACTTGTGTGTAAAAAGGAAAAAACAAAAAAAAGAATGAAACCAATATTGAATTTTTGGTAAGAAAGGTGGCGCCTAGGCGCCACTTTAAAAACATGGGACAGATTTAATTCTTTCAAGGAATTTCAGGGACTTGTCTTGCAATTTCTCTAGGTTTTAAAGTGGAAAAATGGGGGCAGCCAGAGGAGTCTTCTTCATCTTCCCTTGTCTTTTGATTTTCTTCTCTCTCTCTCTCTCTCTCTCTTCCTTTACTTTCATTTTTCCTTTCCTTTCCTTTTGATTTTCTTGGCATTTATGGGGGCAAAACTGAGAGCAAACAAGAAGAAGGAATTAAGGAGTTGGAGAAATATTGAAAAAATCAAGAGATAGACATTTTCATCTTCACAAATCCAACCAAAATGGGTTTTTTGTATAATCTTGTATATTTTCTATTATTTTGCCAAACTTGTAATGTATTGTTAAAATTTTTATCATTTTTATTGTATATTTAACATGGGCTAAGTTTTGCTATTGGGATTTATGATTGAGACTTAAACTAGCTTGGATTAATTTTAATATTTGCTTTTTAATGTTAAAACGTTTATCTTCATGTGTATTTACTCTTGTATTTCATGCAATTTCATTTATATGGCAAATGAATGATTGTGTTTGGTGATTTGTATACCGTTCGAAAAAAGATTGTGCATTTTCGATCAAATAGTAGATATCTTATGTTGTTTTAGGAAATAGAGATATACACATAACCATGTGTGATCCATCGAGTTATTTCACAAAAAAATTAATGCGGTTGTTTGGTTTTAATCGACATACATATATAATACGTTAAACCAATCAATTATGATTAATTTCGCTCAAGAGAAGTTATTAGCTAAACTTGAAAAATAAGGTCTAACATGATAAGTGAGCATTTTATTAATTCGTTTGTTGAGAAATTAATTTAGTAATAGTCAAGTGGAATCATGAATCTCAACTCGTTTAAAATCCAAATTTTCATCATTTTGTGTTTTAATTGAATGTTAAAATCATTTTCTTTTCGCCTTTAACTTCAAATTCAAATTGTGTGTGTTATCGTTAAATTTGAATCAATTAGCGTGTAATTAAAGGAAACACTCTTTGAGGGATTGACTCGGACTCAAAATTCATTTTATTACTTAAAAGTGACCTATGCACTCGTGGTATATGATTTTAGCGAAAAAGTTTTTGACGCCGTTGTCTGAGAATTTTTTACTTTGATTATCATTTTAGTTTTAACAATTTCTTTTTAATTGATTTTTTTTTAAATTTCGGCTAACCCCTGTATTGTTAATCTATCTTGTATTGATATACTCTTCTTATACCTTTCAACTATAGTTGCATGATTCCAATTTTGGTAAAGTAACAAAGTCTTTGCAATAACTAATCTCTACATTGACTATGGATATATACTAGGAGGTCCAAGATGTGAACTTTGTCAATCAATGTATTGTACAGGACAATGCTTGTATTCCGGCACCGATACCTCAATGTCAACACTTCTTTGGTTTAGACAATATTTGAAATGTCGAAAACAAGCACTGAACAATTTCGATGATAGTTACATGCTCGCTGGAGGTTATGTACCTGACGATTGGGACGAAGACATCAAATTTTCGGGAGATGGTCGTCCATTTTTTGAATGAGAAGGTACTTGCCAAGTATTACCTGAGCTTACCAAGTAGGATGGAAACAACATGCTTGTGCGAGATTATGGATATTGAAATGAATTTCCAAAGTGGGGGTACAATCCACTCGACGGAGTTAATAGGAAACACTTACCATTGCCCGTTGAGTTTAATGGCGGACCAATCATATAACCAATGGGAATTCAACCATTGAAGAAGAGCCTAAAATGAGTGCAAATTTAATCACAACAGAGTTAAACGAGATGTGGCAATCAATGAGGAGAAAATCAACTTACATTCTTTTACTTAATTAATTGCCAAGATATTGATTTTGTGATTAAGTTAGAGAATGAAGTGTTAATCTTCATAGTTGAAATTGAATTGAATGGAATATGCAAGTCCTATTATATGGAAATGGGAAATTTTTTAGTTTTGGATATCATGTGAAGAGTGGAACAAAACCAAACGAAAAAAAATGGGCAAGGCATCCAAAGCCTTTTTTAATGCCAATGAGTCAATTGCTTAAGTCAAGCTAAAAATTATATAAAAAAAAAGCGCTTGTTATTAGACAACCCAACTTTCTAACAATTAATATTTTTATTTTTCATTTCATTAGATAATAATTTTCATAGTTATATAAATTTATTAAGTCCTATGTTTATCAAGGTTCTCAATATGTTGAAGGTTCATTTTGACTATGTTGGTCATAATTACAACCTTTGACCAGAACACCACAAGTTAATCCATGAAATGTTTGTTAAAGGAAATGATTTGAAATCAAGTCAAGGCTTGTTCACAAGTTTGTGGGTGAATTACAAATGAGCTATCCAAGAGCATCAGAAGTCCAATTCGACCATTGGTACCCCTTCACAAAATATCCAATAGGGGAAGTTTAGTTATCCCCTCTTCTCTTTTATCTTGTTCTTTATATATTGAGGACAATGTGTGATTTAAGTTTGACAGTGATTGTGCTTTAATTATTATGATTTTTCATTGACATGTTAGATAGCCTTGCCGTCTTTGGATTGTTTGATGTTTAAAATTGTTATTGATTCATGAGTTATGACCAAATATGTTATTTGCGCCTAATTTTTTTCTCTCGAAAATTGCTTATCCATCGTAAGATCTTGAATTACTTTTAGCACAATAATCATGATTAATTGTTATCTAGATGTGGAAATCTTTGGTTTATGGAGAAAATCTTTGAATTGGTAAGAACTAGGTAGTAAATTTTGTATAAATTTCTATCAAACTTATATTCCCTTTTCTTTCACTTAACCATATGACAAGATAAGTTTGGGGGTGGTCGAGCAAGTAAGAGATATTATCTAAAAATGTGTTGATTCCATACATGTGAACATATTTGTGCAATATGTATTTGATTAACAAGTATAAGCTAGGTGATGGCCATAAGCTAGGGATCTAAGCCCAATTTATTTTGTCTTATTTCGTAGCTTTTTTGACTCGAGTTATTAAGTCTGTTGTGGTATCTTGAAACCAGTGGTGGATCCAGAAAAAAATTGGACATGGGGTAAAAAAAAAAAGAATTTTAGGATCTGGGCTGGAGGGACGGGCTATAGCAGATGCTGGCCAGTCCCTAGATCTGCCCCTGCTTGAAACCCAATACCCTTTGGTTTAAAAAGTCGGGGATTTATCTATCTAAAACTCGTTATAATGGTCAAGAAGAAAGCTTAACGGAGTAAGGTTAATCATGAGCTTTAATTGAAAAAAAAAATTGATTTTGTGCAACTGTATTGATCTTAGATAACAAATGAGTTTGAATTACTTAGTATAAGTTTAAATGTAGAAGCACTAATTAGTGGAGAATCATCACATGCCTAGATGTTGAGATTGTCGTTATACCCAATCGAACTATAGCGGAAAAAAAAAAGAGTGATTTAGGAGCAATCTTTAGATTTACTCCTCGAAAAATAAAAGAAATATCTATTTAATGAGTGTGAATCTCATGAGTGAGAAGTGAAATATTTATCACTAAAGGTCAGGTTGGCCCTAATTTCGATTTTTTTTCCATCTTGACAACCTTTTCCTAATTTAGATGATGATTGAAAGTGATTGTACACACACGTACACCGATCTAACATTAGATAAGTTTAAATTATCTTTGATCGCATTATTTGGAACATATTTGTGAATTGATTATACAAATTTATACTCTTTGATATTTTTGGCAAGCTATCGAATGTGTTGATCTTTTTCTCATTATTCTTGATTGTGTGTTGTATATAATCTTGCTCGAGACGAGCAAGAGTTAAAGCTCGAGGGTATTTGATAAGTGTGATTTTGTACACTTATAGACACTTTAATAAACTTAAAATTGATGAAATGTGTGGATTCTTACTTTCAATTGTGGATATTGTACTTTTATAGGTTAAAAATCACCTATTTGAAGAGAAAAAACAAAAAGGAAGAGAAAATTATTGAAATGGTACAAAAAGCGTGAATTTGAAGACCAAAGTGCACAAGTAC
>CAIGRP010091290.1:0-12634 GCA_903798385.1 Fraxinus cuspidata | reverse complement strand
ATTTTGTAGCGATTTAAACTCTTAAAATTTGGGTCGTTACAATCATGTTCTCAGGTCAATGCTTAAGTTCGAACACCTCTGAAGTCGGAAAAGACTAATGGTAACCAAAACTAATATAGCACGGGATAGCACATGTAGAAGAGAAAACATGTCAAAATATATAGCTCAAATGTTACATCCCAGCTCGCATGATTGTAGAATCTTCCAGGTAGGCTACATTTTAGAAAGAACAAAATTTACGACTCAAGATTAATATTTTCTTGGATAGCCTTAAAGACAGAATGTATTATTTTATTATTTTTATCAATCCATCACGATGAATATATGAAAGAAAAACTTATATCCATATACAGAATAGCTCATAGGATAGGTAACTAAATCATAAATATGAGTAGAAAAAAAAATTAAAGCAATCGAAATATAAATCACTGCATTCACATTAAGGTAGCAAAGTAATGGAAAAAGCTGGAAGAAAGCATTCGATGTACTCATCTAATATGAAGATCAAACTCGGAGGAACAAAAAGGAAGCCCAGATTAGGCGCATCATCAAAATAACAAATTGTAGGTAGTTAGAATTCGATTTTGCAAGAGAAGGGAAAAAAAAATTGGCGATAAACTCATGCTTAACAAGAAAAGCCATATTTAATGACCATCTAAAGAAAATCAACAGCACATACACAACACCATAAAACAGTCACAATTGTACGTATTTTGGGTCGTACATTGCATGCTAAAAAAAGAACTTCATATTGAAAACAACATTTGAAGAAACTGGAAAACAAATACACAACGACCTAACGATCCCTTAAACATTGCTACACGTATTTTGTGGTTGGCTCCTTCAAAGATATGAGCAAGAAAAAAAAAATGAGGGTACATAAATTAAACAATGCGACTCCAAAATCTGAAAATAATAAATTGATACATGCAAAAAGGAGATCGAAGCACCGATGACTAAACTTACAGATATATGACATAGTTCATCCAAGATTCGTGAAACCTAATGCTACAGCATCGACTTTCGTAGGGAGAAAAAGGCAAAAATGACACAAATAAAACGTTGAACGAAACCCCAAAACCAAAAACCAATACACAAAGAAAACAGTTATATGCCTCATTTTCCTAAAGATTTTTAGAGATCTTACGTGTAAACCATCGATCGGGTTCGCAACAACCACAATCCTTTGTATCTTCACTCAAAACACATCGATAGTGCAGCGAAGCCTCTTGAGCACGAATGAAAAAAACGACCACGGTTCAAACCACATAAAGAAAAACCGATTTATGTACGAAAACAAAAATATATCATGCGCAAGAATAAAAAATTCAAAAACTTTGATCGTTAGAACAAGAACAAGTTTTGGGTTTCCTACATCTTGCTGAGAAAATAAACATTTCACAATTATAATATTATACAAAATGATTTCCACAATAAACAAATTCAAGGCACACACTATTATTACACGACTCCATAGAAACAGTACCACAACTAGGATACATACATACTTTTTGAAACTTGTTATGTAAAAGTGAATATCTATTTATGAGTTATATGAAATATGTGAATAAAAATTACAAAATCCGTTACATATACTGTGCCAGCAATACCAGTTGGTCCTTTTTTGACAATATCCAATAAAAAATAGCCAATTGTTACCTGTAAAAAAATTGGCATCACTTTTGATAAAAGGAAAAAACCCCTAGTACAGAAAATTTTTGACAATTTTTTTCTGACGGTGAAATGACGAAATGTGATTCGCATGTTTTTTTTTCATTTTCTAATGAATGCATGTCAAGTGTTGTCTATAAAAAATATTTGATCAAATTTATTTGTACGTATAGCAGGATTGATTGATAAAATATGCATGTTTGACGAATTTTTTGGGAAAAAAAAGTTTTTGAATTGTAAATTTTGGAAGAATAAATGGTTAAATAGTAAGAAAATATTTTGAGTTTATATGAAGAATATTTTATAGTGAAAATATGTTATAAATAAGTTTGAAAAAAGAAAAATGAACGACAAAGAATGTCAATAAAAAATGGGCATATATTAAAAAATCGTAATACTATAATTATGATATTATGATAAGATTCAGACCAAGTCTGGACCAATCAAACCTAAATGAAGGCCGGACCCACTCGATAATTGAATTTAACACCGTGTTCTGCACTGTGAGCCAATCTCTAGTCAAGACGATTGAACTGTCATCCCCTCTCTCCACCACCATCGCCGCCGCAATCTTACGTCATGCTTTGCGCCGCCACCGCCTCTCTATCTAACCTCCCTCACCTTACCATCACCACCATCATGACTTCAACAATAACAACACCCCTTAATAATATTATTTCTACCATGCCAATTGAAACCATCACAATTTTCTGAAATTTCGTTTCTTTTATAATCAGTGAAATTATACTTATTTATTTTTCATCCATACATCCAATCCAATTCGTTTTTGAATTTTGATATGTCGGCGTTGTATCAGCAACTTTTAGTATTCAAATGCTCAAACGATTTTGCGTCCCAGTTCCCATTTCCTGCAAGTAACAAAAGGTAACCTCTTTTTGCAATTAATTTTTTATAATAACGAATTGTTTATCTTTTTCTCTTTTGTTTAATCAACTGGTGGCGGCGACGATTCTCACTTTTCTCTATTTCATTTTCTCTCGTACGGCTATTTGGTATTGCTTTCAATCCTTTTTACCATTTTTTTATATATGGATTTAGTAATTTTGTTCGACTGCAAATCTGATTTTTGTACTTAATTAAGATCCACCGTTTCTTCTAACAATTTTCACGTAGTGGAATTCCATTCCCTTACATCTGTATATTTGATGCTAATTTTCTTTCCCATTTACTGGTGAATAATGTCAAATAAGGCATGGCAATTTCTGTCTATGAAAATAGTTTTTTATGGTACTTAATTAATTTAATTCAAATTGTCTTGACTGAATTAGCTCCCAAAGGTTCATTAATGTCCATGTGTTTTCTTGGAGACCCAAATATTTCTTCACCTTAATTAATTGCTGATTATACAAGGGTTGAATCCGCATTGGTAGCCTATTCTCCCAATGGTTTTGTTTCAGACTTCGAATTATTTCTTTTCCATCGGTAATTAGTTCGTGGAGCTTGAGAATTTTTCATCGATAACTTCATTTACTTGCCCTATAAGTATATCGTCCTTAGGGAGTGATACAACCTATGTAGCACGGACACTGATTGACTTCAATCAGAGCAACGTGTTCGTGTCCGACACGTGTCGGACAAGAGTCGATACCGAAACTTCTCGGACACTCTACCGTAATCTTATTAGCAAGTAACAAATAGGTATTCATGTTTAAAAATTTTCAACTAAGAAAAATTAATAACAAGTATAAAACTAAATTTATACTATATAAATGAAGAATTTAATCAACGTGTCGTGTCTATACGTTTTTTAAAAATCGCGTGTCAGCGTATCCGACACGTATCGTGTCAAACACACGTGTCCATATCGATGCATCATAGGATACAACAAATAATTGGGGAAGATGACAGTGATGGTCATTGGTGAACATCCAAATTCTAATTATTGTTGTGATCACTGATAATAGCAAATATTTTGAGATTCTGATGTTCTTGCAATTATCGAATTCAAAATTTACTTCCTGCCGTTGCTTTCGAATATTAACTGGCCAGACTGGTGGGAATTAACAATGGCTAACAATAGGCCATTATAATTATGCACTAATGAGTTAAAGTCTGGTTTTATAGTTCTATATACCCTACACTTCTGTAGCCTAATTCTCTCGGAATTTGAGGAAGAGAAACTCGAAACAGTTGCCTCCCACTCTCCCGCTCTGCTCTGTGATATCACATGGAAATATTATTTAGTCACAATTGATGTGATTTTGGAGAGTTAGATTTGACCTATCATATTACTGCTATATTTTGAAGGAGAAAGATATTGTTTCTTTATTCAGCTAGTTCCTTTTCTACTGATGTCAATTTCTATTGCTACTAAGCAGGAAGAATGCAAATTGGATGTCACCAAGAGCAGCCATAATTCCCAATTTTCATCTTCCAATGCGCAGTTTTGAAGTTAAGAATAGGTACACTGTTATGGTCTATTAGCTTTGTCAATATTTAGAAAATTTCCAAATCTGCATTTGATTAGCTAAAACAGAATGTATGTTGATTTGGTTTAACTGTATGCAGCAATTAAACATTCTATTAATCTTATATTACTCATGTGCCTAGCATGCACAATAAGGGCGTGATTCAATGGATGATGGTTTACGGCCATAAGTCCTGAGTGCTTCTATAATGTTTTGATTTGTAATGATAATTTTGAAGTGTTGTACTATCTAACTGATGGTTGATCCTTGCAATGTACATGAGTTTTCACTTTGCATAGGCTTACTTTAGAGGTTTAATTGAGGATATATTTCTAATGGACAATAGAATCTTTTCAGAAAGAGTGTTTCAACTTATTTACCATATGTTTGGCATGTGTTTATAAACCGTTTATAAACAGTCAAAGTGGGGTCTAACTAATTTTTATCCACATAATTCATGGAATTCACAAGTAATATCCACTTATCCTCCACTCGTTTTTATCTATTTATTAATAAAACCGTCTATAAACACTTCCCAAACAAGCTCTTAGTGTCAGATACTTTTGTGTGCTTGCTTTTTTTGTGAAACTGCACACAGAAATTTGGTTTTCTATGATTGATAAATGCACAAGAGGGTGTGTTAAGCCTGCTTTTACTTGAAATTCCTTTATTTAAACTTGTTTCAAGCAAAACTACATTAATTTGGGTTACTCTAATCAATACATGTATCACCGTGCATGTTCACAGAAGTCTGCACAATGTCTGTGCCGGGAGGGGTCTCTGTTTCCTTGACAGAGTTCTCAGTGAAAAATAATCTCAAATACCAGCATTCATATTTCCTCCATCCAGATTTTGCGACCTCATTTCTGTTTTGGCAGTCCGGAAATAATGTGCTCTCTCTCAAACTATATATTTCTTTCCAACAGTTTCCTTCCATAAATAACAGGGTGTGATTCCCAGTATTCTTGGCCACCGGTTTTAAGAGTTAACATGACAAGTTACGTCAAAGACTCACGTTTAAGATCTCACCCAGGACTCCTTGCCAATTCAAATGATTTCATCCAATCCCCAGAGAGGAGTGTAACTCATTGAAAGAAAATCCCTTTTTTATTCCAGGAGGAGAAACAATTGTGATCCAAGACAATTACATGTCACATTTTATTGCCTTTTTTCCCTTTTGTATGCAGGACCAGTGTTGAGGAGATCAAATCGCTTAGGCTGATTACAGCCATTAAGACTCCATACCTACCAGATGGCAGGTTTGATCTGGAGGCCTATGATGCCTTGGTCAATATGCAGATTGAAGATGGTGTCGAGGGAGTGATTGTTGGTGGCACCACAGGTGAAGGCCAGTTAATGGGCTGGGATGAACATATAATGCTCATTGGTCACACAGTCAACTGTTTTGGTGGGTTGATCAAGGTCATTGGGAACACAGGAAGCAACTCTACCCGGGAAGCAATCCATGCTACTGAACAAGGTTTTGCAGTTGGAATGCACGCAGCTCTTCACATTAATCCTTATTATGGTAAGACCTCCTTAGAGGGCTTGATTTCTCACTTTAATAGCGTGCTTCCGATGGGCCCTACAATCATCTACAATGTACCATCAAGAACCGGCCAAGATGTTCCACCACCTGTAATCCACACTTTGGTGCAGAGCCCCAATATGGCCGGTGTGAAGGAGTGTGTTGGAAATGATAGGGTAGAGCAATATACGACAAAAGATATTGTGGTCTGGAGTGGCAACGATGATGAATGCCATGATTCAAGGTGGGTCTATGGAGCTACTGGAGTAATATCAGTTACAAGCAACTTAGTTCCTAGTCTAATAAGAGAACTCATGTTTGAGGGAAAGAATCCATCTTTGAATACAAAACTCCGGCCTTTAATTGAGTGGCTCTTTTGCGAGCCAAACCCAATCGGCTTGAATACAGCTCTTGCTCAGCTTGGTGTAGTGAGGCCCGTTTTCCGCTTACCATACGTACCCCTTACTTTGGCAAAGAGGATTGAGTTTGTGAATATAGTGAAGGCACTAGGACGGGAGAATTTTATTGGAGAGAAGGATGTCCAGGTTCTGGAAGATGACGACTTTGTTTTGATTGGTCGATATTAGTGACCTTTCCGTTCATGAGAACTATGATTTTGTTTTTTCATATATTTTAAGTCAGTTTCATTTGGGACAGTAAATGACATTTTCTCTCTTTTTTCTTTGGGCAAATTGGGATGTTATATGATGTTTCCTATGTTAAGTATTGCCATCAATATATTCTATATCTGAACATGTTCCTTCAGCTAATTTTGTGCCTTTCTTGCACAAGAATCTTTAATTAGTAGAGAGGATAAAGCAAAATTTCTTACCTGTGTTTTCATGGTTATTTAGGATACATGTTAGACATGGGAACCTAAAGGGGTTTCACTCTGGTAACTACACAATGTATGCATTTGATTAATTGTCCCTTGTTATAGGCGTGTGAAAAATGGATGGTAGATCGGTCTGCTTGCATCCAAACCCGATTCAAGCCTATTTGGGGCTTGAATTGGCCCATCTAAATGTTTCAGCACAAACTTGGACAGTTTATGAGTAATGAATAATTCATATGGGACTTGATTGTCCAACTCAACGACGCATGAAGATTAGCTCGATTTATCGAAAAAAATTAAGGTGGTGAGAGATTGCATACTGAAATGAATAATGGAATCGGAGGATATGCAAAAGGAAGGAGGGAAATGATAATGGTTTAACCAAGATGGTAGGAAATGTAATAACAAGACTTACCTGCCAACCTGGCTGGAACCAGTCACCTAGACGGTCAGGTATCAAGTTTACAGTTGTGTCTGTGGGATTGGCTATGCCTGTCTTTGTCGTATTTTGCATTTAAGAAAGGGTTTTGCTGTGTGTATATCGAGGATGATACCTAGTTGTACAACACATATCATAATAGGGGATTCACAATTTTATTTTATTTTTGGCATGAGCCTCCCTATTGTGAGGGGGCTATACACTGGGATGTCAATTTCAGTATACAAATAGCAAAACCCTTGATGTATAAATAACAAAACCCTTTAAGAAATGTTCAAATTTGAAAACAATTGCATAATGGGTTTAAAAAACTCACAAGAATTAAGAATTCAGGAAAATATCTTAGTTCTTATTAGTAGTTACATAGTAATATATATAGTTGTCAAATCATAATGATGAAAGGTTTAAAAGGATAGCTTGAGATCTAATCATTATAAAATAAAAAGTTCGAAAATAAAAGAATTATAATGCAAGTCATGGGACACTATGTCAAAAGAATTGATGCTTACATCCAATAAGAACCGTAGTAAACCAAATACGGAAGGTTTGGAGATTGAATTTTGCCCATGTTTGATAATTTTTATCTCAAAACTCTTTATTTTTCACACTCATTTTCAATCATACATTCGCACAATAAAATATTTTGCACGTATATCTAAAAAAATTTCTTACTTTTTAATCACAAATTCTCCAAAAAAATCACCATTTAAAACATCATTTTCCTCCAATCTCTCCTTATAATGGCAATCAAACAGGAGTTTAGAAAAGTTTGTTCGAGACTCAAATACTTAATTTGTCAAAGATTTGAGAGTGTTGCTATTACTTCTGCTATAGTTTCAAACATGGTAAAATTTTCGTGGTCGAAAAAAATTAGAAAACACGAAATTTGAGCACAGATAGATGCAAATGGAGTTAATGAAATTTATGATCACTGAACTTTACCTTCGATTACTACTTGCTAACCCAAATTTAAAAATTACTCATTGTTCACTTATATTTAAAAAAGGTTACTCATTCCTTCCAACTCTATCAGTCCACATAGACAAAAAAAAAAATTCACTTGGATTGATGAAAATCCTAGGTGTTGGCGGAGTTCACGTGGACAAATGAAATTGGTTTGAGTGAGGGATGGTAACTTTTTTTTTTTAAATGTGGATGATTGTGAATAAATTTTTTTTTTTTTAATTTTGGAAGAGCAAGTAGTAACCTAAAATAAAGTTTAATGAACTAGATTTTTGAAAGGTTCAAAATCGACATTGAAGACTCCTTATTTTAAGTTCCAAGTCTAATGAAATTGATTAATTACTTGAATTATTACAACTCTGTGAATCAATTATTTGCTCACCAAATTAGTGAACTCAATTCAATTTATTTCTGATCATTCCAATATTATTACTATTATGATTTCTCTGTTTCAAGATTTTTCCTGGAGAAGTAATTTCTTTTGGGATGACTTGTATTTTCTTTATCTAAGTAACACTTTTTCGGTGATTCACGTATAATAATATTGTTTTTTATGTTGCATTTTATTGCTGAAGTATATAAGCTCGAATTGTCATAATTGCAAGTAATATACCTCGTCATATTGAGCTCATCGTAAGCGGATCTACTATCAATAATCAGAAAAATTATATACCCTTGGAATACATTTGGTTTTTTCTCCAAGCTCTATCGCCAGAATGATCTGTCCGCAAGGGACTAAACTATCTTTAGTAAAACCGTAAAGAGGATCATGCATTGATGTCCAGGGGTAATCAACTTGCATTTGATCAAACGTGCTTCAAAATAAAATATTCACAAAAACTCTTGTTATCCATGAGCATACGTTTCAGACCGTTATAGGCAATTATTGCTCGCATTACGAAGGCATTATAATGGGGATAAATGACTCCATACTCATCATCATTGTTAAACATAATTGAAGGAGATATACTTTTAGGATTAACTAGGACCTAATAGCTTTCCGGACGTCCGGTTCGCCAGCAACGATCGAAGTTCTGGTTAGTTTCAAATGGCTATTTTTCTAGGGTTGTCCGATTTTGAACCGGACGTCCGGATGGTCATTCGATTTGACAGAAAAGTTGGCTTTTTGAACTGCTATAAATACCAACTCACTTACCATTTTTAAAGACAACTTTTGAGCAATCAATTGATATTCCTTTGAGCTAACATTGTATTGAGTTTTCTCATATCATTTATTTATTATTAAATCATTTTGATATTGAAAAATCTTTGATCAAAAATTAATTTTGAAAATCATTCCATACATCAAAGATTTTCACACCTAACACTTGCGCTTCATTCATTGCTATTTATTAAAGTGTTTGCCTACTTCTCTTTTTGTATTCAACTTTGAAATCATCATTCATTAAGAAGAGAAGATTTTATTTATAAATCTATTTTGAATTGTGGGTTGTGTTGAGGTCCCGAAAAGCTCAATGTTGTAAAAGAATCAGTACTCATTGCTTGTAAGTCATCGGAAGCTTTGTAAAATGGTTGGATTACACTACAAGTCAATCAACATAGTGAAATTGACATTGCTCGTGCTGGAGAGGTTGGTAACGGGGGACGTAGATTGAGTTTGGGATCGAACATCCATAACTACATCGTTTGCATTCTCTTCTTTTTTTACTTACCATCTTTATATTGCTCTAAGTGCTCGTATTTAATTATCCTTGTATTTGTTCATATTTGTTAAATTGATATAATTGCTAGTATATTATTTAAGACTTGAATTTATTTTTTTAAAAAGTTTTAAAAACAAATTCACCCCTCTTGGTTAGCTATTCTTAGACTTTCAATAGGTATCAGAGCGAGGTACTCATTTTCAAATATTTTACAATCTTGAGTAATGTCTAACCTAATGTTTCAAGATCATGAGGGGCATTCCACAAATCGACATCCCTTCTTTGATGGCACACACTACAATTATTGGAAAGTTAGGATGATTATTTACATTCAATTAAATGATTATAACATTTGGGAAGTTTTCAAGTATGATCCTTATAAGCTTACCAAGACCATTAAGATAGACGGTTAACCCAATCAAACTATCCTCAAACCTAGAGAAGAATACGATGAAGAAGACAAAAGAAAGTTATCCTTAAATGGCAAAGCTAATAATTTACTCTATCGTGCATTAGATAATAATAAATTTAATCGCATTAGTACTTGGGAATCCGCATATGATATTTGGCATGCACTTTAAGTTACTCAGGTTGGCACTAGTAAAGTTAAAGAAACAAAAATTAATATGTTAGTTAAGGAATTTGAAAATTTCTTTATGAAACAAGATAAATCTATTGTTGATATGATTACTTGTTTTACCGACATTGTAAATGGCCTAAAAGGATTCGATCGCAAATTTATTAACGGTGAACTTGTAAGCAAAATGTTTAGGTTACTCTCGGAAGAATGGAGCCCTTTACAATGATAGAGAACACCAAGGATGTGAACACATATTTATCCTTTGGAAGAGCTCTATGGAATCTTGATGACCTATGAGCTTAACAATACAGAAATCAAGGAGAAAAAAAGAAAGAGCAAAGAAGAATCAAAGGAGACTCCTAAGCGCCAAATTACTTTAAAATCAGAAATTGATGAAGGAACAACAAGTAATAACATGAGTGATGAAGAGCTCAGTGATTTAGTTCTTCTTGTCAAGAAATGGAGAGGGTTTCGAAACAGTCGAAATTTCAAAAGAAAGAAGACAAGAATGAAGAAAGAAGCAAGAAAATTATTTTCTATGATTGTGACAAACTCGACTACAAAAGAACCGAGTATCCAAATAAAAAGAAAAATTTCAAGAAAAAGAAATTTCTAACTACATGGGATGAAAGCAATGATGATAATCACGATGAAGATGAAAGTCAAGAACAAATCGCCAACATATGCTTCATGAAATCAATGATGAGGTAAAATCTACTAAACAAATTTCATATGTCGATTTATTTTCCTCCTAGGATGAGATTTTAGAAAAATTTGAAAAGTTAGCTCTTAGTTATTCTATTCTTAAAAAGAAATATAAATTACTAAAAAATGAAATGGAGAAAATTTTAGAGACTGGGAAGGAAAACAAAGAGTATGACTTATTATTCAAAATTGTTCTTTGAAGGAAAAAGTCAAAGATCTAACAAAAATCATTTATAAATTCACTCAAAGGAAAAATAATTTTGTTTTAATGCTCGTTAATCAAAAATGTGTTTTTGATAAAGGAGACATTAGATATAAACCATTTTTGAAACAAAAATCTCTTAAGAATTTATTTGTCAAAGCCTCAAATTCAATTCCCTCAATAACTACTTGTAGCTTTTGTAATAAAAAAGGACATATGGCCTACAATTGTCTAACCAAAAAGAAGCTACAATTTGACAACAAGTGGACTCAAGGATCTACTAAAACTAACTACCAAGGACCCAAACTTGTATGGATACCAAAGATCAAAACTTGAATTATTTTTGTAGGTACCAAGGAGGAAAACGAGCAAATGGTTTCAAGATAGCGGATGTTCAAAGCACANGATCAAAACTTGAATTATTTTTGTAGGTACCAAGGAGGAAAACGAGCAAATGGTTTCAAGATAGCGGATGTTCAAAGCACATGATCGGAGATAAAACCTTGCTATAACATCAAAATGAAGGATTAAGACCGTATCACTTTTGGGGACATGGCTAAAGGAAAAATCATTGGAATTGGAAACAATGGTAACAATTTCTCACCTTCCATTGAAAATTTCCTATTGGTAAATAACCTCAAACATAATTTACTTAGCATTAGTCAATTATATAACAAAGGATATCATATTAAATTTCATTCTTCCAAATGTCTCATTAAGGATGCTACATCTAAAGAGGTGTTGTTTGTAGGAAGACGAACAAAGATGTTTATATCAAAAATATCAATTTTGAAAATAATGAAAAATGTTTAGCAAGTCTAAAGGAGGATACTTGGATATGGTATAGGAAATTAGGTCATGTTAGCATAGACCTCCGCTCAAACATTTCCAAAAATTTCTTTGTCAAATGATTGCGAAACTTAAAATTTGAGAAAGATAGAGTTTGTGATGCTTGTCAATTTGGAAAACAAGTAAAAAGTTTCTTTAAACCTAAAGTGTACTCTTCAACTACAAAGCATTACAACTTCTCCACATGGATATTTTTGGACCATCTAGAATCGCTAGCTTGGGCGATAAACATTATGCTTTTATAATTGTTGATGATTTCTCTAGATTTATTTGGGTCATATTTTTTAGTCTAAAAGAATAAGCCTTAAAAGCTTTTAAATATTTTTGTAAGAAAGTCCAAAACGAAAAACGTTATACCATTACAACCATTAGAAGTGACCATGGTGGAAAATTTGATAACTTTGCTTGTGATAATTTTTGCAACGAAAATGGATATGAACATAACTTCTCGGCTCCTAAGACTCCTCAACAAAATGGTGTAATAGAAAGGAAGAATCGTACATTACAAGAGATGACTAGAACCATACTAAATGAAAATAATTTACCAAAATAACTTTGGGCCGAATCCTTCAATACCGCTTGCTACATTGGAAATAGAGTTTTTATTAATCGTAAGAAAACTAAAACTCCTTATGAACTTTGGAAAAATAGAATTCCCAATATTAGTTACTTTAAAGTTTTCGGTTGCAAATATTTTATTTTGAATACAAAAGATAATTTGTGTAGTTCGATTCAAAATCCGATATTGGTATTTTTCTAAGATATTCAT
>CAIGRP010091285.1:0-13904 GCA_903798385.1 Fraxinus cuspidata | reverse complement strand
ATTATCTTTTCCTGTGGGTTTTTGTTAATATGGCCGACCACACTGGAGCACACAAAATATATTTTTTGTATAGACTATAGGTGAATTTGTATTTAATCAATCCACATTTTCTTGATCACTCTCCATTTTGGTAGACTAAACTCCTCAAAAAATCTTCATATTCGTTTTGTTTGCTGTAATCAATTTCATGGTGGGTTTTTTCAACCATCAATCGGAAATGGCCATTCTTTCATGGTGGATTTTTCAACCCGTTTCTTCACCTTTTTTAGTGGCTATCTTTTTTCATTTTGTGCCAAGTTTTTCAATTTTTCATGCTGAAAAAGTTCCTCTTTCTAGATCAGCTTGATGTGGCCATTTTTCTTCATCTCTAGTTATTGTCTTTGCCATTTTTTTGGAAGAACTGTTAGGAAATTATCTTTTCCTGTGGGTTTTTGTNAATTTCATGGTGGGTTTTTTCAACCATCAATCGGAAATGGCCATTCTTTCATGGTGGATTTTTCAACCCGTTTCTTCACCTTTTTTAGTGGCTATCTTTTTTCATTTTGTGCCAAGTTTTTCAATTTTTCATGCTGAAAAAGTTCCTCTTTCTAGATCAGCTTGATGTGGCCATTTTTCTTCATCTCTAGTTATTGTCTTTGCCATTTTTTTGGAAGAACTGTTAGGAAATTATCTTTTCCTGTGGGTTTTTGTGCATTGTAGAACATTGATCGATTTTCACAAATGTCATCAATTTGTTGACCTAAAAAATGCTTGAACAGAATTTCGACCACCTCCTCTCTACGAAAGTATCATGTGTACACTAGAGCACTCCGTTTGAGGCAAAGGCCACCAATCGAGAAAATAGTCTGACGGTCATTTGTACTCAGACCGTTAAGTTAAAGGTCGGATGAGAGAGAAATATGTGCAAGAGATGGTGAAAGGAGTTGGTTAGGGATAAATGAACGTACCTTTTTTTTTTTGAAATAAACTTACAAATATATAGGGAGTAGAATGGGCCAATATAGGATAATGGATTGACTAGTCTATGCCCAAAAGTGGTTGCTTGATTAATTGGTTCAATCATATTTTGAATGCCAAGTTGTCCAATGTAGGACCTTTCTAGTATGTTCATGGCACGTAATATATGGATATAATATAATATATATATGTTGATCATGCATAGAGTGTTGCAATTTTTCACATGTAAAGCATTTATGTGATGCACTTTGGTGGCTACAATATGTAACATGAAGAAGAGGAGTCATGCGAAGATTTCAAGCACAAAGAAAGAAAAACAGGGAAACAGTTGCCTCAATACTAATATTGCACACACATTATTTCACTCTAAGGCATAGGCACAATATATAGATTTACGGCAACCAAGAAGAGGGCCAACTAATGGTAGATAGGTCAACTAATGGTAAACTGGCCTGGATAAATTAAAAGGACCTTACAAGGAATAAATATTAAGTTATCAAATTTATATGATTTCACTCATCGGCTGAGGCATATGAAATATAATTTAAACTTTTTAACATCATCGTCCAAGAGGTCGTTTTGACAACAAATTGCCCTACAAACCTCCACCTTGGTGTCAAATAACCTACAAGCAAAAAAAGTTATCACTCAATAGTGACAACTCTAAAAGGAGAGCCGATAAATATAGAAATTATTTACCTCCATTGATGTTTAGAAGATCATTGCAACTTCTAAACTTAACAACCAATGGCAACGTCTTAGTGCTCATATATTAGGGGTTATATTGTGACTGCACTTTTTCAAGTCTTATCAGCTCTCGTGATACAATATCTCTAATGAAATATATTCTAACGTCAATGCGCTTTGTGCGTTCATGAAAAATAGGATTTTTACATAGATGTGTAGAAGATTGACTAACTGAATATACTACCATATAATCACTCAAAACACAAAGTTCATGGAGTAAGCCCCTAAGCCACAAATCCTCCTTAATTGTTTAAGTGGTAGCAACATATTCTGACTCGATGATGGATAGTATAACTATGTGTTGTAATTGTAATTTCCAACTAACGCATGAGTTAGAGAAAGTGAACACATAAGAGGAAGTTGATTTTCTATTATCATATCCCTTTTATAGTCCGCATCAACAAAACCTTTCAATTTCACTCATTCTTTATTGACACCAAACTTTAAACCTACATCACTAATCACTTTAAAATACCTAAGTAGCCATTTTAAAGTTTCTTAATGTTTGGGATTTGGATTAGACATGTACCTACGAAGGGTACTAACAGCAAAAGCTAATTCCAATCTTGTGCAAACCATCAAATACATAATAGCCCAACCATATAAGAATATGTAATCTACTCATGTATTCTACTTCCTTTTCATTATTTGGAGCCTAATCTTTAGATAATACAACATGATTAGTTAAAGGTAATCTAACAAGTTTACACTCAAGTATGCCAAATCTTTTTAATACTTTTAAAACATAGGAAGTTTGATGCAAACACAACATTTAATTTGACCTATCTCTTTCAATTTCTACTCTTAGGAATCTTTTAGCTTTACCTTGGTCTTTCATGTCAAATTCAGTACTCATGTTTGTTTTTATCTTACTAATCCATTTAGAAAATGAACCAATTAAAAGCATATCATCAGCATAGAGATAGTCATTATTAGCATTATCATGTTGGAAGTATATGCAATGATCAAGCTTACTTCTTTGAAACTCTCTAGATAGTACAAAAGAGTCAAATCTTTTATACCACTATATAGGAGACTGTTTTAGGCCATACATAGACCTCTTAAGGAAACACGCATGATCAGGTTTTCGTTTGTCCTAAAAACCTTTAGGTTGATATATAAATATTTGGTCATCAAATTCAATATGTAAAAATCAGTTTTCATATCAAGTTGTTCAAATTTCCAATCAGATATGCAACTAATACAAGCATGACTCTAATTGTAGTGTATTTAACAACTGGGAAAAAATCTCATTATAATCAATATTCTCATTATGTGTGTATCTTTTAGCAATTAACATAGTTTTAGACCTGAAGGTTTCAGATATACTAGTATCATCTTTAACTTTAAAAACCTACTTACAATCAACAATTGACTTATTTTTGGGTTTAGGTACTAACTCCCAAATTTTATTCTCCCTTTAACCACTCTTCTAATTGTTCACTCTTCATCGCTTATTCAAAGGTTATTTGGCACTCTATCAAATAGCCACTCATAGGTAGCATATGCAAAAGCTAACTCAGATTCTTATCCAAATCTTCGAGACTCTCTAGTTTGTCTTTTCGCTCTATCTCTAATTAAGTTATAATCCGCTAAGGGGTTTCCTCCTCAGGATGCTCTTCTATCATTACTTCTTCTCCATTTTCACATCAAGTTGATGAGTTTGAGTCTCCACCTTATTAGAGGTAATGGGGACACGTACTCACTTTTCCTAACACCACCTTCGATTGATCTCTCTTCTTCTTGCTCTTTTTCCTTCACAAGTTCATAATCAATTCTTGAACACGACATCTCAGCCTTGTTAAATGTGATGTCTCAACTAACAATAATCTTAACCCCCTTTTGGTTTCCATTCCATAACTAATAACCCTTAACACCTTTAGGATAACCTATAAAAATACATTTTCTAATTTCAGGTTCAAGCTTTCCCTTACATTGATAAGAAAATGCAGCACAACCAAAAGTCCTAGACATATAATAATAATTAACTTGCAAGACCATTTTTCATGAGAAGTATCACCATTCAATGTCACAGATGGAGTCAAATTAATTAAATAATAAGAAGTCATAATAGCTTCACCCTAAAATGATTTTGGAACTCCAGAACTTAGCATCGTGCACCTAACTTTATTAAGTAGGGTTCTATTTTTCCTTTCTGCTACCCCATTCTGTTAGTAAGTGTAAGGGACTGGTCTATGTCTTGTCATTCTATATTCTTTACCTATACTATTAAATTCAGTGTTACAAAACTCTAGGCCGTTATCAATTCTCAAGAACTTAATCTTTTTACCAATTTGAATATCAACTTCTCTTTTCCAATTATTAAAATTATGAAAACTGTCAAACTTGTCTTTTAAAAGATAAACCCACGCTTTCCTAGAGTGATCATCAATTATAGATGGGAAATACCTATATCCACCTGAGGTGGGATTACTAGCAAGACCTCACAAGTCTGAATGCATATATTTAATGATAATTTTAATTTTGTGAACACCCTTGAAGAATAAAGACCTATGATGCTTACCAAGCAACAATTATCACAAAATGACAAATCAAACATACAATCATTACTAAATGCACATTTTTCATTAAGTAGCTTAAGAACGTTAATACCTACATACGCAAGGCTTTTATGCACGTGGGCTGGCCCATCGGGCCCACCCCAAAATGGAGCTCTACCCCAAAGAGCCACCGCAAGACGCCCGAGTTAATGAGCCATTTTGCCATCCCTAGGTTTCACCCTAAGTCAGAGGCACAATATATAGATTTCGGGTAATCAAGAAGAGGGCCACCTATTGGTAGATGGGCTAACTAATGGTGAATGGGCCTGGATAAATTAAAAGGACATTCCGAGGAGCAAATACTTGTTTTCAGATTGAGCTATCAAATTTGTCTGTTGATATAATTTCATAAATCAGCTGATGCCTATAAAATATAATTTAAATCGTTTAACATCATCGTTCAAGGTAGTTTGATAATAATTTGCCCAACATGCTACATGGGAGACAACTTTATGTGTTTATTAGAAGCGCTGATAATATTTATAAGCCAAAGAACACAATTCGAAATATAAAAATCGTTAACCAATTGTCAATGAAAATAAGAGCATTATTCAATTAAATATCCAAATCAAACCGCCCAAAAATAACCAAACATCCATACTCAAATAATCGGGCTATACAAATTAATTTCTCTTTAACGTATAAAACAAAATAACAATGTATGCCTGTTTGGTTTAGTTGAAATCAGATTTTTAATAGATCTTGATAAAAATTGAAAGACCGTTTGGTTAAAAAGTTGTGAATTTCATAAACTTATGGTTATATTAATTATTGACTTTAAATTAGATTTTAATATAGCCATTGTTTGAGCCCTATTTTTTGGGGAAAAAATAGATTTTGGAATAGTGATTTTTTAAAGAACGTATAGTTAAAAAGTAAGAAAAAAATTTCGATTTACATTTTAAATTATTTTATTGATAGAATGTGTGGTTAAAAATGAATTTGAAGAAAAAATATATTTTTGAAAAATGGGGTTCAAACAAGAGCTTAGTTTTTTAGCTGAACAAAACAGGTGCTAAATGCAAATGTATATTGTATTGGAAAATCAAGAAAATAGATCCAATGGCTCTAGTTGATATCAGCTTTCCCGTGTAACATCTTAGAGTTTTATTCTATAGTATGTTCGTTAAGAAACTCTTGGTCAATTTGTTTAGTTGATTCAGTAGTTTATCATGATCTTCTTTGTTACATTCATACTTGAAATTGTTGTCCTAACTTGTTCATTTATAACTTGTTGAGTAAGTTGAAGGAAAATAAATTAGAATTTTGTACATTATATATAATGCTTATTCTTGTTCAATCAGTTTATATTTTATTTACTTGTGAAATTGATTATGGCCCCGATACATAGTTTACATGGGCATCTGTATACATGACAAATTTGGTTTGGTCGATAAGTTTCAGTATTTCGAAGATCTGGAACTAATTATTTAGCTCATAGTTCATTTGTGCCTTGAACTAAAAAAGTATGACATGATAGTTTTCTTACTTTGTGTGTTTTTGTCTTCCATTATTGTAGAGCAAATGAAGTAATTAATAGTATTTTTTGGAAAATGTATGGTTGAAATTTAAAGTAATTTTATTGGTTTGTGTGTAGAATATTTTATTGGGTGAATGTATGGTGGAGAATCTTTAACAAGCAATGTTTTGAAATAATGAGAGATAAATTGGGCTTATATCTCTTTTTCTTGATCTATCGTGTCATCTGCTAGTATGCACCAAACGCGTGTCTCCAAATTGATATCAACTGTCATTGGCTATTGGTGTCCACGTGGAGTACGATTTGGTTATCAGAAGTATAAAATAATAACCTTATTAGAGCATAATTATGACAACATAATATGGTTTCTTTGACATTAATTGGGGAGGAAATAACACCGTCAATTGACCAAACAAAAACAAAGTTGGTTTCAAATCAATTAATAACAATTGGAATAATAAGCTTTGAATGAAACCAAACACTTCCCTATCGATTTCATGTAGTTTGGCACCAAAAATGTATTAAAAATGGCTCAGATTTGTGACCCAAACCACACAAGGTAGTACAACTAGAAGTAATCAAGAATCACACTCAAAGCCTCAAAGGAAGCAGCCAATGAATCACTCAGAAGCGGCCAACCACGGAGGCGGCAGCGGCAGCAACGAGGGAGAGAGGAGACAGCAACAGGGAAGGTAAACTAGTAGCCAGATTTCTGGCCAAAGTACCGACAAGGGAAGAGGTAAGGGTCTCCCACAAAAGGACAGAAAGCAAGGAGAAGGAGCACATGAGCAACCTTGTGTTCTCTCTCAAATGGGAGCTAAAAGTTAAACTGTGTGGTAATTACGCAATAAAGACAAGGGGCCAAATATATAATGCAACACTCTAGATCAAATATATGGGACGGGCCTTCAATGCAAAACTCTGTCCAGCTTCATTTCGTAGGCTTTCAGTTGTGTGTTTTGAGTCGACTATTAAATTAGTCTCAATAATAGGTTCCAAACGAAATCATATGAATTTTCCAATCCAACAGTCCATCATAGCCCTGGGTTTGTATTGGTGTCAAAACACCTAACAAACCTCCACCTTGATACCAAATATACCTGCAAAATGAGAAAAGAAAAATGTATTATAATTGTACAACGTGATTTCAAATAAAATTGAAATATCACATACATTTTCCGATGTTTATAAGTGTAAGACAACTTCTAGACTTTACTAGGGGAAGCACCTTAGTGCCCATATCTACAAGGTTATAATTTAAAATTTAAATGCACTTTCTCAAGTTTTATCAATTCTTGAGACACTACATCTCTAATAAAATACAGTCTAACATCTATATAGTTAGTACGTTCTTGAAACATAAGATTTTTACATGGATGAATACTAAATTTACTATCGGAGTATACAATCATCTCTTAAAACACCTAATTCATTAAGTAAACTTTTAAGCCACAAACCTACTTAAATTATGTGTTTTACAAAGAATAGAATTAGTCCTATTTATATGAAACCCATAAATTCTACTTAAAAATGAATTAAGCCTTAAAAATAACAAAAGATATAATAAAATAGAATTTTAACTAAAATTGAAGGTTGTACGAAATTTGAAAAATTGGCGGTCGAAAATATACTATGCGGCAGTCGCATGGATCATCTGATCTTCTCCTCTATGGCCTCGGTAAAGGATCATGCGACCGCATGCTCGCATAGTTGTTCCGTCCAATATCTCCGTCTATTTCTTGAATCAAGTTGTTCCACTTCGTTTCATCTCCCATGCCCAACATGAAATTTGTCTCTTTGAATGGCGGATCAATGATTTGACCATCGTGACTTGAGCAAGTAATCACATCGTTTCTTTGACCCTCTTTGCTCGCGACCTAGTTATAGGTCCATTCTCAATGATTAATGGATTCTTACCCGAACTTACCCTCGTATCATGAATCATACTTGTTTAGTTCCCCTTCAAGAAAAGAAACTGAAAAACTAAGAGAACGATACAAGTGACAAGATATCATATTAACATAAAAAGGATTTGATATTGTTGGGAAAAGAAACTTTGAAAGTTGAAATAATGACTTCATTCAAGTAGAATAGGTGGAATTGAGAGTGATTAACGTATACTCAAAAGTTGAATATACGATATGTGGAATTTATGAAATAACTGTTAATTACCGAAACCAAGATATAAGCATCAAAATATGTACAAAATGTGACTTACTGAAATATAGAAATTAGAAAGAGATGAATTAAACGAGATATGTGAATGCAAATCTCTTTAAAACAGATTTCGCTCTCTATATTAGTATTAACATGATCATATGGACGTTTGTCTCACAAGATACAACATTTCTTCCAAAATTATACGATATTTTTCATGAACAAAATAGAAATAAACTAGAATTGCCTAGACGAAATTTCATTTCTGAAAATAATTTGAACTGAATTTAATTTCAGTAAAATGTTTTAGAATATTTTGGAAAGAGGAGAGAATCTAGAAATCAATTTTTCTTGAATTGATTTGGTGTAGGAAATATAGAATTAGGGCTATTTATATATTTCCAATTATCTTTTCAAATGGTTGCATCTTTTGACATAACTTAATGTGGACAATTAGATCACATATTTTCATATTTATTGGTCTATTTTGCATCATATCTAAAGGTCATGATTTTTCACGGTGTACTTTTTTGAAAGTCATTCCCAATCAGAAGCAATAAGGTTCTTTAATATGCATCATTTACATTTGAAGAGTCGCGACTAATCACCGCACTAATTGGAGACTTTTCCAATTCGTACATATTCATAATTATCCCGTAAATTCCTAACACATTTTGCAGTTGGTCTTTCTGTTTCGATATGGCTTTATGGATTCTTGGATTCCTATTTCTGGTCTCCTGGATTTTTATTTTTTTTTAGTCATGGTGAAATTTCAAGGGAAAATCATGACAAGAAAGCTATTTCCCACCAGTTTATATTTTTCCTAGCTATAGTAAAATTTTCGTCCTATTCTGTTTATTCTGATTATTTTTCAGCTTTCTGAATTTCCCAGAAGTTTCATATTCACGGGATGTTTTGTTTAATGGAATTTGTGTTTTGGGAGCTGGAAGGATTATGTTACTTTTTCTGCAGCCCACATGGAATCCAGCACATATGAACGAGAATATAATTTCTTAATGAAAGGAAAATATGCCTTCCAGCAAAGTCAATGTCAACAATACATTTTCTATTCAATTGAGTTTGGTATTACAAGTCGCTTGTTCAAAAATTCTAGTATTGACTTTGATCATGTTCATGAAGACCAAGGCTCTCTAGAGGATTTTCAGGGCTGAGAAGAGAAATGTCAAATATATATGATAATTGGGAGAGATTGGTTGGAGCTGTGATCCGGAGAGAGCAACTATGGCAAATGTTTCACGATCAGAGCCCAAGTGACAGCTCCATATCGTCTGATTTCAGTTTGGATTCTCAAGTCCTTGATGTGCCTTACGATTTTTCAAGCCCTGAAGGTTCATCCGCAGTTGAAAATTTGCAGAAGAAAGAAAAATCTGTTGAGAAGGACGTTTCTGACCTGGTATTTATTCAGGGTTATAGTCCTCTTTTTGACCTTGAAGACATGTTGAGGTCTACTGCTCAGTTTCTGGGGAAGGGAACATTTGGAAGTTCATTTATATCAGCAATGGATAATGGAATAACAGTTGTGCTCAAAAGATTGAATGCAGTGAAGATTCCGGAAAAGAAGTTCAGACAACAGATGGAGGTCATTGGAAATGTCAGGCACGATAACGTGTGCGCATTGAAGGCGTACTATTTTTCCAAAGATGAAAAACTCGCGGTGTATGATCATTACAGTAATGGCAGCGTATCTGAAATGTTACACGGTATGTTTCATTTCTCGCTTTTATTCGTCTGAAGAAAAATTATAACCACATACAAGGTATTTTTTTTGAAGATTGCTTTATTCGTTTTAAGTATTATACAGAGGCAGTAAATTTAAGCATCTAATTGACATGTTTAATATGTTGAATGGTTTTCTCGAATTCTTCTGCATAACCAATTTAGAACTTATATGAGTAATTAATTTAGCATGCACTTTTAACACCTTAATCTCTATAACCAAGCCTCAATCAATAAATTGCATTTATTGCTATACAATCAAATGCATTTTCTCATCTACCCAGGGGTAACTGGCGAGAATTGGGCTCAATTAGACTGGGAAACCAGACTAAGAATTGCTGCGGGTGCCTCAAGGGGTATTGCTCACATTCACAAGCAAGGTGGAGGGAAACTTGTCCATGGGAACATAAAATCATCAAACATTTTCCTCAATGCAGAACAATATGGCTGTGTGTCTGATCTTGGCTTGGCTAGCATGATACCCATACCAGTCAAGCGAACTGCTGGCTACCATGCCCCAGAAGTCAAGAACACCAGTAATGTGTCCCAAGAGTCTGACGTGTATAGCTTTGGAATCCTGCTGCTTGAACTTCTCACTCGGAAGTCCCCTTTACACGCCATAGGTGGCAATGAGTTTGTCGACCTAGTCAAATTGGTTAATTCTGTCAATGGTAAGGAGCGAACTATTAATATATTTGATGTGGAGCTCTTGATAAACCGTAACATAGAGGAACAAATGGTAAAGATGTTGGAAATAGGGATGAGTTGTGTTGCAAAAACCCCAAGGAAAAGACCTAAAATGGCCCAAGTATTGAAGATGATGGAGGACATTACCATGAATGCAATAAATCGCCTACATCTGAAGCTTGTATTTATTGAGGGTCATAATCCTGATTTTGACCTTGAAGATATGCTGCGATCTTCTGCGGAGATTCTTGGGAAGGGAACATTTGGGACTTCATACAAGGTAACACTGGAAAATGGAATTACGATTGTGGTAAAGAGATTGAAGGATGTCATCGTTACAAGTAAAGTATTTCAGCAACAAATGGAGGTCATTGGAAAAGTGAGGAACGAAAGTGTTGATATATTAATCGCATACTACTACTCACTTGACGAAAAGCTTATTGTGTATGATTACTATGGTGCCGGGAGTGCATCTTCCATGCTACATGGTAAGGAAATATCTCACTTCCCCTTTGTATATAGAGTAATATTACTTGTACATAGTTAAGTTATTCAATGGTTTATATACCAACAATGTGTCAAAAAGAAAGTGGATAAGCTTTTTTTTTTATTTGATTGAAGAAATTCTGACTCAATCATATCTCACCACATTATGTGTACGTAAATCATTATGTATACATGTAGCACAACCGTTGTGGATAAGACCTGTAGATCTTGAAATTACAATTTCGTGACTGCAATATGAATTTTAAATCTGTCTTTTCTTGTAGGCAATTGGCTCTGTAGAGAGTAATTAGGCATACTAATGAAATTCGGACGAGCTATATCACTCCTTCAATTTCATCTATCATCACTAGATTATAGCGAAATCTTTTCTTTCAGTTATATTGATATCCCATTTACTTGCAATCTGGATTGAAATCTTTGGTACGGTTTGGTACAGTAGGTCACTAGAAAATCGGCAGTCTCTTGGAGATGCTACTTTTAACGTTTATGGACTGCTAGTCAATTCTTCAAGGAATCAGTCTGGAACTCGTTTTCGTATCTTTACTACAGTTTTAAGAAAGAAAAAATGTCATGCAATTTTAGCACACAATGTTAACGACAAACTCATCTGTAGCATTATAACGGCAACTTTTTGTAGATGATATTTTTGCAAGCACTTGTAATCTTTTAAATTTTATCGTCCTTGCAGGACAATTTGGCGAGAGTAAAATTTCTTTAGATTGGGAAACTCGACTAAGAATTGCACTAGGGGCAGCAAGGGGTATTGCTTACATCCACACACAACTTGGCCAGAATCTTGTGCATGGAAATGTAAAAACATCGAACATTTTTCTTACTGCTCAAGGATATGGCTGTGTTTCAGATGTCGGATTGGCAACATTAATGAGTACATCCTCGGTGCTAGATAGTCGATCATCGGGGTATCAAGCCCCAGAAATTACGGACACCAAGAAATTGTCCCAAGCTTCTGATGTCTACAGCTTCGGAATCGTGCTTCTTGAACTTCTTACTGGAAAGCAAACTATATTTTCTGAAGATAATAAAAAGGCCGATCAGCTAGTCAGGTGGGTCGCTTCTGTTATTCGTGAGGAATGGACAACGGAAGTGTTCGATCCAGAGTTGTCGGAGTACCAACATTACGAGGAAGAAATGGTGATGGTTTTGCAGATAGCGTGGGATTGTGTTAAAAGTGTTCCAGAGCATAGACCAAAAATGCCAGAGGTAGTGAGGATCTTAGATGATATCATTCCCTAAATCGTTACCTGATGTCCGAGTTGGGTGTCTTCTTTTTTTTTTTTTTTATATATATTGCACTCTTTAAAATTACTTTCAAATGAAATTTTCCAGTATTTTTTTTTTCTTTTTGTGAATAAATTTCTAATGTGTGGAGTAAAGCATTTCACCTCTTGATCATATTAAGTTAATGTTCATCTTACGTTGCATAATCTTGTTTGTATCTTTATGTTAATTACCCCAACATTCGTGTTGATTCTTTGCTAACTATTAAAACAACTCGTCCAAGGTATACTTGTAACGTTGATTGATTTTGCAATAGAAATTAGTTGACAATGCACTTCAATACTGAATACTAAATAGGACAACAATTAAACTTTGCCACGTATGACGTATCAGAAATGACAAGGAGAGGAGGAATTGTATTGTTAATGCTTAGCTAGTGGAGTGTATTTTATAGGGTTAATAACCCAAATTGTCACTTAACTTTGCAAAAAAATTTCATAGGGTCATTGAACTTTGCAAAAAGTTTACACGGGGTCACAGAACTTTGCAAAAGATTTCCACGGGTCATTAAACTTTAAAAATCATCACATTCATCATTGAACTTAGCAAAAAGTTTCCTAGGGGATCACTAATTCAGTGATCTCCACAGGAAATATTTTATAAAGTTCAGTGACCCTGTGGAAATTTTTTACAAAGTTTAGTGATGAATGTAGTGATTTTTAAAGTTCAGTGACCATGTGTTAAACCTTTTGCAAAGTTCAGTGATGATTTGTGTGATTTTTAAAGCTCAATGACCATGCGATAACGTTTTGCAAAGTTGAGTGACCATTTGGATTATTAACCCTATTTTATACCTCAAAGTTTCATAAATAAATTAATCTTAGTGATGAATGTAGTGATTTTTAAAGTTCAGTGACCCCGTGTTAAACCTTTTGCAAAGTTCAGTGATGATTTGTGTGATTTTTAAAGCTCAGTGACCATTCGATAACGTTTTGCAAAGTTGAGTGACCATTTGGATTATTAACCCTATTTTATACCTCAAAGTTTCATAAATAAATTAATCAATCTGTAATAAGATTATTACGAGATAATAGAGTTTGTCCTTAGTTTAAAGCTTGTGTGAAACATGACTATAAAAATAATGTGCATCATACGTTGACTACGACTCATTATGTAAACAAGTAATTTAAAATATCATTATCTACTCAGATTATGATTGAATAGAAATAAATAGACAGAGAAAAAGATGAAAACGTAACAATTAAATTGATAAATAATTGTTGCAAAATATAATTTGTAGGCACTTAATAAATATATAAATAAGACCAAAGTATTGTTTTAATTATGTCTAGAATCTTGATTAGTAGACGCCATGAAAAGCACTTTGGGCGGTAATAATTTAAGTACTATCTCGGTGCTTTGAAAATTAAAGTGAAACAATAGGGTACATATATTCGAAATATGAAATTTGTCACCTACTTAATAGGCATGATCATGATCCCAAAGAATTTTTAGAGTGAATAGTAAAATTTAGCTCAGTAATTTGACAATAATTGCTGAATTGATATTGTAATGTAATCACATAGAACTATAAGATAAATATTGAATTTGAAGATATTTTTATATTTGAAAAATGGCATTTTGGCCATTTTAATCTTGTTCAAGATGTTGGAATTAATTTCTAATACTTGATTTAATTGGGTGAGAAATCATTAAATGTGTTATTTAATGATATGGGTCATTGCAATTAATTTGGGTGAATTGGAAAAGTCTCCAATATAGGCCCATAAGTTGATAAGCCCATTTTAGTGTCTTATATATGGTAAGGAATC
>CAIGRP010091262.1:0-36888 GCA_903798385.1 Fraxinus cuspidata | reverse complement strand
GTAATTTTTATTTTGGTAATATCTCATTCAATAAAATTCGGATTTGCATTCCGTTTGTTGGAGGGCGATCCTGAATCTTAGGAGTTTTAATTTAAGTAGTTATCTCAAATTTTTCCATTTATGGAAAAATATCGTTTTTTTATTTTTATTATTTATTTTCCGATTTTTGCTAGGGTTTTATTATTTAAAGCATTGTAAACCCTTTGAGGCTGCATTTTTTGGATTGAATAAAATTTCTTATGAGTTTTCTCATCTTTTCTATAATCTTTCGCTTCATCAGAAAGTGAAGAACCTTTACTTGTTCTTGCAACTTACGTTGCTGCATCTCCATTCTGTCTACAAATATTTCGGGTCCAAGCTCAGCTTCCTCACTAGCCGTCTCTTCCCTTTCAAGTCAACAGAAAAGAAAAATAGTTATTTCTTCAGAAATTCGACTGTCTCAACTCTCATATTATTTGTGCCCAAGTGGAAATAGACTTGCAAGGCGAGAGAGGAAATAGTAAATGTGGAGGGAATTATCGAGAAATTCAAAGGATTTGGGTTGAATGGAAAAGCAAAAATAATAGGCCTGTGGTTCCGAATTGAAGGTAGAAACTCATAACGTCTATGCAGTGAGAACAGAGGTGTGCACATACAGAGAGATCGTGCATACTTTGCTACAAATACATAAACTGGATCAGCAAAGCTAGATCATTCTCAAAAGCCATGTTCACTTTTCCCAAGCAAGCTAGACCAAACCTCGGATCTGCAATGGAGAAATAAGTAATTCATAAATATGTATTTCTACATCACAATACAAAAAGATGATGTGTATTGGACTTAATTTGTAATAAAAACATACTGCAGTCTGCCCTTGAAGGCTTATAATAATTGATCGAGAAGAAATAAAGATTATTCTCCACATACATTTTAATGCATATAGTAAATGCAAAGTTGATATTTCCGTTCTCCTAAAATGCATTTGACTCTTTATAATAATCCTTGAATATGTAAGATTCTATACAGCCTATTAGTAGTAATTTATCCCACTCCTTAAAAAACCAATGTCATTCAAGTGCTCGAGTTCCATGAATTGTCAGTTAATGAACCTTGAAACATAGACTTTCACTTTCACTCATTTATACAAGTTGAGTCAACAACCAAATTGCAATATATCTTCATAAAAATCTTAATTACTAAAATATTGTAGCTTCCTAATTCTTTAATCTACAATAGATGCAGTTCCTAAGATCTTTTTATGGAAATTTGAAAGATAAAAAGGTTTAAGAAAAAGAAAATATAATGTATTACATGTATGAAAATCGAAATAGTTTCTTTTCTTTCCTTTACTTTTCTTATCTTTTTTAATTTTTGTGGTACCCCAACACATAACTGTTGTGAGAACAATAGCACAACAAAAAGAACAGCTCAACCAAGACATCTTACATTAGAATCATAAATGTTTCAGAATTAGACTGCAATCAGCTGATGAAACTGATATATGCATGCTGTTAGCAGCAGAAAACATATTGTAAGCAACTTTCCACCACCAAAACCTTTTGATTTGATCACGATACTAAGTCCTTCTAGATAATTCACTATCACCCCATGAATTTGAAAATTTAAAACGAAACACATAACCACCAAAAAAACAATTTCTTAAGCTTATAATTTTGTTCATCTGAAAAAAGCCTGCCACTACTAGTGCCTCGTGTTAATTTGGAGAAAAAGTTGCATACAAGCAGAAAAATTTATAATTTGAATAATCCATTAACTAACCAGGAGTCTAGGACCGGTCACCAACTGCCATCTCTTGAAATATTTCCTCTTGGATTGACGTAGTTGCAGCTACAGCTTCCTGCACGTATTAAACTATAATTACCAAACTCGTGACAAAAAAAGCATTCATGTCCTCAGGAAAAACAACCTTCATAATTTTTGTGTCACTCTCTCTTATGCGGAGGAAGATAAAATAGCAAATCTGAAAATAAGAAAGCCTTAGAAGCAACTAAAAACTGAATTTTTTTTCTCCAACTTCTAGTACTTGGGAAAAGTCAGAAAATTACAAAAGGAAACCATTCAGTTTGAATGGAAAAGGGCGACTAATTAAGTATTGACGACAGCAAAAAAAGCGGTAAAGGGGATGCCTACCCATGTAAAAAAATGCTAGGGAAGTCCCACAATTCCATTAAGGCTTCCCAACACAAACTACATTTTCTTTTGAAGTTCGACTACACACCACTCGAACACAAATCCCAGGGTACAGCAAAGACTAAAGTTTCTCCGCACCTAAAACCCACTGTTGCGTTCTTCACATCGTTTGCTCTGAATGGAAAATTGCGACTCTCGACAACAGGAATTGCGACTACCCATGTTAAAACAAAGCAAAAACAAAATCTATGGAAGTCACAAGTTTCCCAACATAAACTATTTTCTTCTGAAGTTCAACCATACAGAAAAACCTAAAGTTCCTAGGCAACTATAAACACCCTGAACCGACTGTTTCATTCTCCACAATGTTTGCTCTGAATAAAATGCGGACATTCTGACATTCATGATTCAAACTTTCAAACAAATCTCATAAATAAACAGAAAAAGTATTATTTTGTTCACAATCATAGAGGAATGTAGCTATTTACCTGCTTATCTTTTACAGCCTCAGCAATCCGTTTCTTCACATCTAAAGATCATTGAAAAAAAAGGAATTAGAGATTAATTGAAATGCAAAAGAAGATAAAGTAAACTCGCTGTGAAGTTAGAAAGGAAAATCGGTGAAAAAGATGAAGCAATTGCTGTTTTTATAGCATCCCGTAGCTTTGGTACTCCATTGCTGAGTAAAGTAATAAACTTGCCTCAAATGGATGGAAATTGTAGAAGGAATGGTAGACCAGACGACGCCGTTTTGAATGATTAACTTGGAAACATGGGCCACTTACTTTACTATTGGCAACCATTTTCTTGTTTTTTTTTCTACCACTTTTTTTAATTTTATTTATTTCCATTTCTCACTAAAATGATAAATCTCTCATTCTCTTAAAAGAGGCAATCCCCTGATCACTATTCATTTATGTCACACGAGTTTTCACATTATCTCTCATTCTTTTAAAATAGACAATCCCCTGATCACTATTCATTTATATCACACGAGTTTTCACATTAATTCAATTTCATTGTGGTTTTGCTACAGTAGAAAAATAATTGCTAAATATATAATTGTTGACTAATTGATATTTTATAAATATTTTTCTTTTATAAATATCTTCTTGAAAAGGGATGAACAAGAGTGAATCTGAGATTCACTGTTCATTTTTGTCACATTTGATTTTCACATGCATCGATTTCAAACCGGTTTTGCGCTGTTGCATATGCCGACTTAATTTTATTATAAAAAATATATATTTGCAAATTGACTCCACTTTTTACGGTACATGCAAATGCATAATTGCAATTGCAATAACACAGTTGTTCTCTTATTATTATTTTGATTTCATTTCATTTCAAATATCAAAAAAATTATTCACCTTATCAACTCACAAATCAAAGAAAATAGAAGAAGCTTGATAGAGTTTCAGATGGGGAAATTTTTTATTCGCAAAGTCAGTTAGAACAAATATGAGTTTGTGCTTTTTTTATCTAATATATTTTTTTGGAATGAGATTTGGAGTTTGATATTTTTGTTTAAATAACAAGCGTATTAATCATTCTCAAGGATGCAGAAAGAAAGAAAAAATTGCAGACATCTCCGTGTCTTTCAGACCGAAGAAAATTTTTAATTCGCAAGTCAGAAAACAAATGTGAGTTTTTGAATTTTTTTATCTAATATATTTTTTTGGAGTAGGATTTATTTGCAAAATGCTAAATGATATTTGATATTTTTTTTAATTAAAAAGCATATTAGTCATTCTCATTCTCAACGACGAAGAAAGAAAGAAAACATTACGTGTCTCCGTGAAGGCACAGAGACACGAGTACCTCCTTGCACGTCACGAAGACACAGGGTTTTCGTGTCTCCATAAAAGTACGGAGACACGGTCCGTGTCTCCTTAAAAGCATGAAACTGAATCTGCACTTAATGACCATAAATAATTGACCTTCTCTATGTCATAATTGACTAGTTAACTTGTGCATTTGAAGAATTAACCTTCAGACAGACATAAAGCTGAACTATTTGCTGGTCAAGCAACCTTAAAGGGGTAAATAAGATACAATATGTAAACAATTTTATAATTAACAGAAGGCGATTAGAGGTGCAATCCTAAAAGGTGCCAATTTTTTTAATCATAATTTATTTCTGCTTTCACTTTTGGGATCATACCATTAGACTATTAACAGCATTCTTGTTAAACAGAACATGTCCTAACTCGCTTCTATCAATTACGAATTACTTACCAATTGTTTGAAAGACAATCCACCTAACAAATTCTAGAGCATAAATAATGGAAACCCTGTGGTGAAAGCTTCTATTTTAACTGTTAAGAGTTGTTTCATTTGGTTTGGTAGTTCTCATGGACTAAAATAATTGTCTCTTTTTAATATTGGGTGATTTTATGTGGTACAATTGCAGTAAATATTTTTAGTTCCAAATTTACCCTTAACATCAGGGTTGATGGAAATTCATTTTAAATTATTATGTGGAGGTATTTTTGGTAAACTTATTGTTAGAATGGAGGTGTAATTGTCTTTCCAATTCTCAGTGTAATAAATGTGGTAAACTTATTGTTAAAGCGGGGTTCTACTTGCATTATAACGGAAACCCGTGTCTCTGTGCGTTCACGGAGACACGGTCAGTGTAATAAATGTGGTAAACTTATTGGTAAAGCGGGGTTCTACTTGCATTATAACGGAGACCCGCGTCTCTGTGCGTTCACGGAGACACGGACAAAGAAAGAAGGGAAAAAATTACAGACATCTTCGGAGCACAAATATCTGTTTTTTCTTTATCTATAAGTTTTTTTTGGCGTACGATTTTAAATTTGCAAAATGCTAAATGGTGCTTTTGATAAGAAGAGTGTCTAGGAGTAAGAAGGAAAAAAAATTTTAAAAAAAAGTGTGTGATAACTATAGTTTTAGTTGAAAAAAATGTTATTGGTAGCATTGTATACTATAAAAAAAAGAAAAAAAAATACATCCGTGCGCGCCTCCGCGGTACTCCTTGCGCACACGAAACTTTATTATTATTATTATTTTTTTACAATAAGAATAACATTTGCAACTAACTTTTTAACATTTTGAAATATATATTCTTTTCATCTCAGTGTGCACACGAATTTTTATTTATTTATTTATTTTTATTATCATCATTCACAAAAATATTTATAAGACTTCATATGACGATAACAATACCTTCAAAATATTACAACCCGTATAATGCACGGACAAAAACTTAGTACTGAATAAATGACGGAATGGTCAAAGAAAATATAAGAAATTGAAACAGCTACCCTTTCTTGTGACGTTTTCAAGAATTGTTTAGTAGAAACGAGCAAAATTGATTATGTTTAACTAACTGTGCCTCTAAACAAAACCTAAATAGTCGTCATCGAGAAAAAACAGTGAACATACTTTTCACTCCCCAGTAGCGGATGCCTCCCAATTTTTTTTAAAAAACATTTCCCAGATCTATAATACTTGCAAAAACCGGTCCCAATTTGGGGCAAGGAGCGGTTCTTCTATCATTTTTGATAAATTTGCTAAAGGCTTCTATGTGACAAGGAAAAGGAATTGTGATAAAATGTATTTTGGAATAGTGATTTGATGGCAAATGTATGGTTAAAAATAAGGAAGAATTTTGGGTTTGCTTATAATATTATTTTATTAAATAATGTGTGATTAAAAATGAGATAGAAAAAATGTATTTTAAAAGTAATTGGTACCAAACGAGGGCGTAATTGTCACGTGATGACTATATGTCCACTTCATAAAGCTATATTCGGTTTTGTAACGTAAATTGGTGTTTGACTATTTAACGTGAAACTAGTTTACGTGGAAGTCGTGAGACAACTATTATGGAATGTCATGCAAATTTTGCGCAATGTCATTCAAATATCTATTTAATTGTCAAATAACAGGTTACATGTCGATTTTATAAAGTTTTAATTTGTTTGTTTTCTTAGATTGGTGTCTAAATATTTCCTGTGAAACTTGTTTATATAGAAGTTGTGATACTGAGTAAGTGCAATTACATACATGAATTTGCTCATTTCAAAAGTTGGATATCAACTTATTATTAGGGATGGCAAAAAAACTCGTCGGCTTGGACGGCTCGGGCTCGGTGAGACTCGGGTCGAGCCGCATTTTTGGGCGTCGGCTCGAGCCGGGCCTGGCTCGGGCTCATCACCGACCCGTGACTTAATAATATATAAAATATAAAATTATTATTTTTAGTTTAAATGTATTTTATATATATATTAATATTTAGTTATTATTTATAACATGTATAAATTGCACAAATTTTATTATAAAAAATTATAAATTTATAACGAATTTTAAAAAAATACTAGCCAACTCGGCTCGGCCCGCTAAGGCCCGAGCTTTATTTGCTCGGCTCGGCTCTGACCCAAAAAAGTTCGGACCTGTTTTGCTCGAACCAAGTCCGAGCTTTGAGGCTCGGCTCGGCTGGCTCGTTGACATAGCTACTTATTACCAAAATTATAGGTTTCTGGAGACTAAGTTGCAATTTTCATCGGTCTCGTGCTTTAATAAGAAAAAAGAACATAGTAGTTATAGTAGTAGTAGAATTTGGGTGACACTAATTTGCCTTAAAAAGGTCCATTCTCAAAAAAATTCAAACTTGAAGAGCAGGAATGATCTCAAATTTTAGTACATGTTTGACCCCAATTTTTGGGGGAATTGTGTTTTGGAACAATAATTTTTAGAAAGTGTTTAGTAAAATATAAGAAAATGTTTCGAGTTTATGTGTAAAATTATTTTATGGAAGAATATGAAGTTGAAAATGAGTTTCGAAAAAATAAATTTTTGAAAAAATGAAATCCAAAATTTCACTCACCGTGTTTGGTAGTTGGAACAAATCAAATGTGGTTATATGCGAGTTGATTGATACTGGATAATTCAATTACTCAAATATTGTCAAAGAATTTCCACAATATTTTGACGCCACTAACATATTTCTATTAGTCTATTGTCAATAATCATATAATATCCTATATGGAAAACATTCTTTTATTGCTTTTTTATTCCTCCTTTAAATGTTATGATGTTTTCATTTACTGTATTATAAAAAACGTAAAGCGCGATTAAAGATGATGTTAAGATTCAAGTTTATACGAGTTTTAGCAAGGTTAGATGAAAACGACAGTTCCAATTTTAAAACATAGATGAAGTTTAATTAAGCTTTTTAGAATAATGAGAATTAAAGTGCTAAATGAAAAAATTAAAATAAAACCTATGAAGAGAATTAATGGTAAAAAAAATAGTTATATCAAATGATGTGCTGGGATAGGATAGGACCGTGATCTAACATGACAAGTACACACTTATCTCTTTTTATTTTCTCCATGTTTATATGATCATTAGAATTATTCCGTTGCCAACGATTTATGCAAAGAATGTTGAATAGATCTCAAACATGAACCTTCAATTAGACAATTAATGAAAAAGTTTCAAGGTAAAAAGTTACCTATTAAATATTAAAATATTTTAGCCAGCACCATTAGTACTTAATAGTGATGTAGATGTAGATGACATAGGAGGCTCTCCATAATCACCTAAATTGATTTTAAACACTAATTGTGTTAAACAGCATTACTTTAAATATTAATAAATAAAAATAATATTATATTTAATTAAATGTAATATATATTATATTTAAAATCTTTAGTAAAAAATAATATTATAAATATTAATTTTTTTTATATTAACTTATTTTAAATTTGCTGTCAAAATAAAATGATGGGATACATTTTTTTTTTTATTAAAAATAATGGAAATCAAAAAGGGCATTTGTTCCCGCTTAATAAATTTTGTAACTTCGCCCTTAAATAAATATTGGCTTATTAGCACAAAACGTTCCTACGTTTGACCGTTTGTGTGCAAAACGTCCATACGTTTCATTTTATTTATTTATTTGCATTTTAGCCCTTATTTCAATGTTTCATTGTGTAAAACGTCCTTATGTCCATCTACCGTGAGTTTACCATTAAATGCTTACCTGGACTCCATTTTAATTTGAAATTCGAAGGGTAAAATGATCAGGCCACTTCACAAACCTCTTCTTCTCCATAAAACACACGATTCATCTTCCATCTTCTCCATTGTTCACGTCTCGTGCGCACCCACTTTCTTCATTCTCCTCTCGAATCACCTTCAATAACTCCTCTTGTAGTAAAACATTATCTGCGCGTAGTGGAGGGCGAACGGAGAAAAGGTAATAGTTCACTGGTGGTCCCTTTTTTTTTTATTTTGCAGTTCGAAATTTCAAGTTTCAAATAATCGAGGCTTCCTTGCTATTTTTTATGGAATATATTCTTGTTTTTCACAGGAAACTTTGCCGAATGAAAATGCTTCCTCCGTTTATCAGAGAACCCGGTAACGATACACCCAAATACGGTATGAACGATGTCCGTCCATTAAGTAACAACAGGGAAGCAATTACACATTGCTCTTTGGAAGTATAATTAGGAACTCTTATTGAAATGGGAATTGGGAAAAGACCTTCAACATCATGAGGGTTATTTTTGGGGATTTGTGGGTATTCCTCTGAAATTTGCATGACAATGGTTGGGGAGTTGAAATTTCTGTGGTTTTGGCTCGGTTTTGAGCATTGTATGATGTGCAGTCCATTATTGCCCTGATTTGATCAGTCTGTGTTTCCTTATTTCCATACCACCTTTTATTGTTCATTCCTCATTTCCATCTATATTTTTTGCATGCAGGTGCAAATTCAGGCTTCTTTACTGTTGAATTGCATCTCGGAGGCAATTTCTATGCCAAGCCAAGCAATTTGACATACGAACATGGATTTATGATTTTCTTCGATTTCTTCCATGCCAGACTGTTTACTTAAGCTAATGAGTTTTACTACAAAAAACAAAGAATGAGTTTAGGGAAAGGGTTGAGTAGGTTGGAGAGTGAGAATGATATCAAAGAAATGCTTAGGGATAAAGATGGGCATCCAATAGTGCAGATATGTGTTGTAGCCCCATTGCAATTGCATGCATTGCCATTGCATGCTAGGATCTCAGAAGTTGATACGCAATGCAATGAACCACAAACATTTGAAGGTTTTTATGTTCCTTCTGTGGAAGAGAACGAATGTGGAGAGCCTGAAATTGATTGGTCAAATCATTTTTTTCATGAGAATGCTGAAGAGTTGTTGTCACAATATGAAGAAACCCTCCAATACTATTATGAAGAAGATCAAAGTGTGGGTGATATGGGTGTTGAAGATGATGAAGTCGGGGTTGAAGCTCAAAACGACAAACAACGTAGTGGAGATGAGGTTGAAGGTTTGGTGGAATCTGATTACGAGATTGAGGATCAGCCGGCATTTAATGCTAAAACCCACAATGAAAGGGTTAATTTTGATTTTGGATTCGGAGTGGCAGATGAGCATCAGGTTAGGGGTTCGGATACCGACTACGGGGACTCGCACAAGTTGTGAAGTATTGATAGTACATATGAGAACGATACAACTTTAAGAAGAAGGGCTTCAGTTGATGCTTTCAATTCAAGGACTGATATGGAGGATCCAAAGTTCAGACGAGGAAAGTTCAACACAATCTTTACCTTATTATTAACCTTACGTCTGTGAATGACTCGTATGATTCCATTTTCTAATTGTTAGGGTTGGTATTTGAGTCCAAGTCTTTGTTGAAGGTTGCCAGTACTTCATATTCAGTTAAAAGCAATAGAGAGATTAAATACAAGAAGGACGATACTTTAAGATTGAAAGCCAAAAGCAAGGGAGACTGTCCATAGGTGTTGTATGCTGCGAAGGAGCATAACAAGACAAGTTGGGTGATAAAAACATATGTGAAAGAGCATACGTGCCCCGTGGTGTACAAGAATTTTAGAGTAAGCTCCACTTATTTAGCAGATAGATATTTATCTTATTGGAGGTCTGAACTAAATATGTCAGTGAGCACATTCATGGAGAGGGTGAAAAGTGATGGTTTGGGTAATATCTCACATTGACAAGCGTATAGAACAAAGGAAAAAGTACTTGAAAAGATAAGGGGGACTGTGGTGGACCATTACAAAGTACTGTGGGATTATTATGAGGAGTTGAAGATGACAAATAGTAGGACAACTGCTTTGGTTGATGGTGTTGCTGGAGAATTCAGACTAGTATATTTGCCTTAGAGCGTTGAATGAGGGCTTCATTAGGGGGTGTAAAAGAATGATTGGTCTAGATGGTTGTTTTCTGAAGACTGAGCATGGTGGGCAGTTGTTATCTGCAGTCGGTGTGTATACTAATAACGATATGTATCCAGTAGCATATGCAATGGTTGAGGTTAAGAATGGAGATAACTGGAGATGGTTTTTAGAGTTGTTGAAGGATGACTTGCATAGACACAGTGGCTTGCACTGGATATCCATTTTAGATAAGCAAAAGGGATTGATTAATGCAATTAAGTCTTTGTTTGAGGGTTCGGAACATAGAACATGTGTTAGACATCTGTACAATAATTTCAGTATCTTGCATGACGGATTAGCTTAGCATTGTCTGTGGGATGCAGCCAGAGTCATTACTGTGCCTTAGTAGCTTGAACAAATGCAAAAGATGTTGGACCTGGACCCGGCTGCATATGGTTGGCTTGAACCAAAACCTGCATCCCAATAAAGCAAATCCCACTTCAGATAGTGGACTCAGTGTGACATGCTTTTAAATAATTTGTGTGAATCATTCAATAGCACAATTGTCAGTGCAAGAGAGAATCCCATTCTAACGATGTTTGAGGAGATTAGATTGTATTTGATGAAGAGAATTGTTGCGCGTAGAGAGTTAGCTGATAGATGGACATTAGCAATAGGCCCTAGAATCCAAAAGATTCTCGATAAGCATAGTACACCGTCAAGGTTTGAGTGGGCTGAATATGCGGGGAATGAGAAGTTCCAAGTTCGGCATAATGCAGGCATTATACTACATGTTGTTGACCTCAGGGCAAAGACTTGCACATGTTGTGCTTAGCAGTTATCAGGAATCTCTTGTTGCCATGTCATTACATTGGTGGTATCTAAAGGCCTATGTGTAATTAATTATGTACATGCCATCTACAAAAAGGATTCCTAATCACATATACGCCTTCAATTTCCCCTATCACAGGTCCGGACGCATGGCCTAGTCCAGGTCTCAACCCACTTAGACCACATGTTTACACAAAAAAGGTTGGGAGGCCAAAAAAGAACAGAAGAAAAGAGCCAAATGAGGTGGAATCTTCAAGCCAGGGGAAGAAGTCCAGAATGTCTTCGCAAAAGGAAATCTCTTTGGAGACAACTTCAACAAGCATATCAAGTGCAGGGAAGAGAGCAGTCCAAACTCAGTCATGTCGAAAACGCGGTGAACCAGGGCATAATAGGAGGAGCTGTAAAGGGGCGCCACCACCAGCAGGCAATTAGGGACACATATTTAATCTGTTTTGTCTCTACAACTTTTTTTTTTAATGTGGTTGTAGTACCAACCTAAAGAAGTGGTTGAATTGTAAATTTCTTTGTTTATGTGTCTGAATTATCGGCGGTAAATTCTATTCACTTTTTTTTGTTCGGTCGAAACTAGTGTGGCTTAAAATCTGTCAATTGTAGATGCTAACTTTGGTTCACGCTTAATTCTGTTCAGTTTTTTTTGTTCAGTAAATTCGGTTGCTATTTTAAATTTTTAGTTTGATCTGTATGATGACTTGCCATTGTTGATTAGTGTTTGGAGTTGATGTTGTTGATTCTTTCTGTTGTTGTGAATGAGTGAAACTTTTAGGATATAGCAAGGATTTTTTCCACAGATATTTGAAATGCAGGGATGTTATGCACAAAAATTGTCTAAACATAGGGACGTTTTACCAAACAACCTTTTAAACGTAGGGATGTTTTACGCAACATATTGTGTAATGTATGGACGTTTTACACATGTTCAAATTTGGGGAAAAATAGATTGACAGCTTCAGCTTCTGATGCATAATTCTAAGACTGATGACAAACAGTGGTTTCAGCCATTTCGTTAAACGAAAATCTTTTTTTTTTTCATTTTTTTTATGAATGACCTGTTTATTACTCTATATGATGTGGATTGCGTCCAGAGGATTCTTGACCATTTCTTGGTCATGGATCGGGTGGTTGATGACGCCCAACTAATAGGATAACCATCAATGACACCGATCATGATGGTAGCCAAGCTACTTGATGGGTACCTTGCCAAGATTGCCCCAGATGTTAATCTGAAGCTCCCCAAGTTCCAGTTCCCTTGTTGCTGTTGCCCCTGAGCATGCACGACGCTTGGATGATGGCAGGAAGAAGAGGTTTGTGAAATGGTTTGACCATTTTACCCTTCAAGTTTCAAATTAAAAGGGAGTCCAGATAAGCATTTAATGGTAAAACTCATGGCAGATGGACGAAATGACATTTTGCACAATGGAAAGTTGCGAAATGCAAAAAAAAAAAAAAAATGAAACGTAGGGACGTTTTGCACACAAACGGTCAAACATAGGGATGTTTTGTGCTAATAAGCCAATAAATATTTATTAAATCAACCCTTCCAACTTGTACAACATTAACTAATTTTAGTTGTTGTAGCTTATAACAATCTATTTTTCCCCTTTTACCTTTTTAGTGTTTATATTCTTAGAGCTTCTCTAATGCATTTTAGGTGGTATCTAAATATAGAGATTTTCGATTCGAGTTATATTATTATTTAATGAGTAGATGATTTAGTTCAAATTTCATCTCCAATGAATTCCGTCTATAATTCAAATTTCAATTCCATTTATATTTAATAGAAAGAGAAAATCATAAACATGGGAGAATTTATTCTTCGTTCTCTCTCTCTCAGAATAAGAAATATATCAAATTATGGTAACTCGCGTGTCAAGAGAGCCGCTATATTTAGATGGTATTCTTGACAATGTTTACATTTTTCTTATCACATCCTAGACATAATCTTAGACATGTTGTATTAGAGATCGACTTTTGGAAAAAAAATTATTTTAGCTTTATGTGCCAAAATTTTTATAGCAATTCATGTCAGAGTATATCCAATAGACTCTTTATTTTTAAAAAAAAATCTTAATTATAATAGATGAAATTTTTAAATTTAAAAGTGTAATTTTTTATACATTCCAACAAATTCTTTATTTTTACCTCTATTTAAATGTTTCAATGACGATTTGTTTTTTTTTTTTTCCTTTTTATAGTTAATATACATTATTAGATATCAATATACTAAAAAATCTAATATAATATGAATAATTTAAGTACTGAAATATTGAAACTTGAAAACCATCAATATCTATTGGAGGAGCAGCAATGAAGGTAATAATAAATACAGAAGTTACGGTCATAAGGTATGGATCATCAAAACACCAAATAATCTAAAATCAGTTTGAGTGCTGGTTATTCAATTACAAAAGCAAACCCATAGGCTTTCGCCTTCGCATCTCATTAAAATTATAATCATGGTACATTAGTTATTTAATTATAAAGAACTCCAAAGCATACTAATATTTTATAATATAAATCAACATAGAATCGAAGGCTTGTAATTTAATTTTGTAACATGACTTATATGATCTTGTCAAATCAATCCAAATCCAATAACTATCTAGAATTATTTTTCTTCACAAGCTTATCCCCCACAATGATATTGACTTTTGTTGTGCTAGTCCTTTGCGTTCTTTCCATTCCACCCCAATCCATTTGGGGATAGTGGCTAATAATAATCTAAGAAGTGATCCATGAAACAGTTGTATCTAGAAGAGAGAAGCTTTTTTTCGAAAAGGTTATCTAATGAATGTGTACGTATATTGATATAGTGAATGTGAGTTTAAGTATCACTTACTAGAAAAAACCTCAAGTCAATTAAGTAGTTAACTAATTACAAATGAGTAGTTCGTCAATACTTCCTCTCACGCTCATGTTCTTTCTACTTCATTTCACTATCTTGTTCTATTCCTAAGTCCTAAACCCTTAGAAAAAGGTAGGCATGAGAACGAACTCAACTTCTTCGATTAGGCTATCACTCGAGGCTTGATTTAGCTGAGGACGAGATTTGTTACCCGATTAGTCTTCCCTCACTATTATACACCTTTAGTCTAGGTTTTGACCCAGAAGTCTATTTTGGATTTAGATTGTCCCACTATGGATTCATATATTGAATGCACTACGGAAAGCACCTTGCTTGTATCACTGCATTTGTTTAGTCGCGTCCAATGCAATGGGGTGAAGGCTAACATGATTGAATAGAACTAGAGTCTCATGAGAGATTTAGTATTTTCGTGCCTACTTATTTAGCTGAGCACATGTTATTCCACAGAGATAAAAAGTAGGTTGATGTCTAGTAAACTAGAATTCTCGTTCAATAGCTATTTTGCTTCAATTTCTTTCTCTAAAAATCAAATATGAAAGATTCAATTACTATTAGAAACCTACTTTCTATCTTCGGCCATGGGTTCAATTACAAGTCTCGGGGCAATTCAAAAATATGATTCAAATTTTCATAATCCAACTATTTAATTTCTGTGGTACATGGATAGAAATCATGTGCATTATTAACCACTCGGATCGTAGGGCGGGTACTAATATTGTAGATTCATGTATTTCAACTAAAAATTAGAAGTAGGAAACCCTTGGGTGAAAATTGCACTTTAGCCAATTATTATACTTATTTTTTTATTTTATATTTTTAGAGAACTATGATCATATAAGGGAGAAACTTCATGTAAGGAAGACTACTTATTGAAAAATGTCTTAAATAAATTCAATGAGTAAATATTAATCCTATTACACAAAAAGTCATTATCATGCCATTTTCTGATGAACCATGGAATTTAATGATTTCATTGCCTAAAAATGTTATCAAATGAATTGTAATTACAATTCAAAAGACTCTCTATTTTTAAAGATACTCTTTTTGATAGTAAAATTGAGTGTGGATTTTTAGAGCTTATTTTTAAAAGTTAAAATGCATAATCCTACACTACTACGAAATGACCCATTCTTCGCACCTATATTCTTGCAAAATGCCACAAAGAACAATTATATTTTCAACAAATGATGCTCAAAACAACCAAATTTAGAAAATAAGACAATCGTTTAAGTTCAAGAAATATTCACATATAACATTGATCTCCGGCACCACGTATGACAACAAATAAATAGGTACTAAAATCATCTCAATTTCATCAATTTAAACCCAAGAATAAGAACCCATTTCATCAAATACTCAAAATAATAATAATAATAATAATAATAATAATAATAATAATAATAATAATAATAATAATAATAAGGGTGCTAAATTGACCTGTGCAAGAATTTCACACAGTAGATAATTTGAAAAACTTAGTTGACACCTTGGTTGATAGATTGATGACATGAAAGTGTTATAATGATTGCATTAAATGTGTGAAATATGAAAGATGATGTGAGATTGTGTCAAGTATAAATCCGGTAATTTAGAGTGTGAATAAGGATGTACTTGTAGCAAGATTGTTTTATAAATAGAAAGTCTATTAAAGATGGTATCAGATTGATATTTTACTAAGCCCTCATTGGAAAGCAATTTTTGGAAAGCATTCTTTATTACTTCATTTAACTACACATTTTTTCAAAAAACTAGTTCATGACACGTGCGTTGCACGAGTTTGTAATTATTTTGTTGTTATTAGTGTAGAATTTTTAGATTTTGTAAAAGTATTCTTGTGTGAATTGTATATATTCTTTCTTTTTTACATAAACGTTGAAAACATGATTTTAAAAAATAAAATCGTGTAACCTGTTGTTTAGGAAAATTTAAAAATGCAAATCAATCTCTCTTGTGTCGTGGAGTCTTACAAGAAAAAAGAAGAAAACAACTTTTTATATAACCTAAATTCATGGCATGTAATTGAATTTTGGAGGGATGAAACGGAAATGAAAGAAATAAGGCTACACACAAATTGTAGCAGCTTGAAATATATGAAGAAAAAGCAACATGTGAAATATCCTTCGTCAAGTGAATTATCTTTGTAAGCTAATTATCTTTGGAAGAAAAAACTCCATGTTATTCTAGTACAGAAGCATACAGGCTTTATAATATAACCCAGGAATTTAAACTCAAACAGCCGAAACCGACAAAAGAAACCAAAGAAAGAATTGAAAGTGGAGCTATAACTTAAAATACTGTATTATGGTCTAGTTAACAAGCACAAAAGAGTAAAAGATTGATTACAACTTAAAAATTGTCTCCAATTAACAATTTCTAAAAGAAGCATTCATTCAAGTAATAACCAGTTATATTACAGCACAACGACAATACAAGAACGAATTTAAAAAGGTAAGCACATTAATTATATAACAAAAAAAAACTTTGTAATGTTATTTAATTAAAGAAGAAATCATTATAGCTTAACTAGGAAAGCTCTTAGCAGCAACAGAGTTGCATAAAATTGGGTATTTGATAAAACTGTGAAAGTAAACACAGGACATTTAGTGAGTATTTGTAATAAGGTGAAAGAAAAAGCATCTTGTAGAAACCACATTTGAACATGGAGTCAATCAAGTGGTCAAGCCTGAAAGCCAATCCATGAGAACCCGACAATTTGGCTAGAATGGATCCTTCTTTGAGCATGCTACCTTGCTAAGCATTTTTCTTCAAACCATATAATGCATATAGCACGACCAGAATTAAGGTGTATTATCCAACATGTGGACCATGTCTTCGTCTGTGTCTCTGCGTCTCCGTGTCCAAGTGCACGCGGGAGGTCTTCGCGCAGGAAGACGACGTCTCCGGTCGTGGTCTATGTGCGGAGACATGGTTATAACTTGTATTTGGCAAATTGTTTCCCTTCAACAACTTTAATTTGAGTGTGTATATTTTCACTTGAAAAATAACTCCGAGAAATTCATAAATTCCAGTTAAACTGGTAGACAAGGAAAATAAGAAACAAATTTTGGGAAGAAAATAGAAACTCATTCCATTAATGCTGATAACAAAATGATACATATACAAAAGATAAGTTAGATAATGATGTAGTTATCATGTTCAATATACATCATTTTTCAACATTAACATATTTCATCAGTTTATCTACATATATAACAAAAGTACATGGCACATCTTATAATCTTATAACAAACAAAATAAACACTAGGACAAATGGTGCCTCTCAAATATATTCCCAAAAAGACATTTCAATCATCATTTACTTCATTTTTTTGTTTTTCAGGGTCTGTGCCTAGGGGTTTTGAAATCGTGTTTTCATCACAACAACCTTTGAAGTGGACGAATGATACGAAGACTTAAACTGGGCTCTCTTCGTTGGAGGTGACCAATCTTCTTGGCAGTCAGTGTTTTGCATTTTTTGAATGACCTCTTGGAAGATTGACTGTGAACCCTGTATGTTGATCATGTTAATCATGTATTCTCATTCCAATAAAATATGAACAGGATGGCAAAATGATTAAGTTAGGTTGAAGTTCTTACAGAATTGGTTTGTTCCATCGGGATTGTGAATTTGTAAACAGCAGTTTCTCAGCGGGTTCACCAATTGCAATTGCATTAAATGAATCTGTCGCATCTGAGATCTGTACATACACTCTAGCCCTAAGGTGAATAATATTTGAGTATTAGTAAATGAAGACCGAAGAAAAAATAAATACATAAGGGAAAATGGGAAGATTGATTAGTGATTAGTACCGAGGAATAGCTTTAGAATTCGGATTTTTGCAAAAAAAAAGACAAAGATATGTTTTTCCAGAATCAACATTTGATTTCCGTTAGAAATTATTGCAAGCCATGTACCAAGATCTGTTATTGATGGTGTCTGTGGTTGCTATGTCGTTCACCCAATAAAACTTTCGTTGTTGACACAAATTATTTATAGGAGAAATGAAGGGTATAACTGGATTTATCTTCTGTATACTCGGAAAAGAATGAGAATAGAAGGTGCTTATAGTTACCGCTAAGAGGCGTCCCTGAAGATTTTGAATTGGAGTAAATTTACTACGTATAGGTGGAGAAAGAATCATCGGGCTTAGATAGAAACAACACTTTTAAGGAGTCCTATTAAAACCAAGGAATATAGGCCTGCCTGCCATCCACACCGATCTGCAGCTCAAATGGTCCCTTATAAAGTCTCTATTAGTCTTATTCTTATTGTGTTATGTATGCTTTTTTCAACTCCAGATCGTCTATTTTCATGAAATTGTCTTTCACCCTTAGAGAATAAGTTGCTACATTAGTAAGTGTAGTAATGATACCTGGATAGAAAAACAGAATAAAATATAGCAAATTTTACATACCATTTTCTATTTGTTTGACTTCATTGAAAGGTGTATCGATAAAGAAAGTGCTATGAACTTTTGTAGAAAATTTCAAGCCTAATAATATATCATTTAGGAAAACAAAGTAGTCACATAATGTGAAGAACATACTATACCAAATAGAATATACCAAATACAAAGTACAACATACCAAAGAAGGATGTGACTTTGAGATGTGTTGCAAAGATGACTGGTTTTTTCTCAATGTTGTTTGCCAGTAGCACACATTCTCTATCAACAAATGAATCCCAAAGTGTTAGCATCATTATTTTGAAATTCTTGTCAAGAAGTATGACATCATGTACCCATGTTTGGTTGCCATATTTTGATTGAATCAGACGCTTATAAGTGATATCAATTGTAGCTGCAAGTATATTTGAAAAGATGTAAAATGATATTCTTTATATTTCTAAACTTTCCATATTTGTATTTTTGTTCGATGAGTGTATACTTTTATTTGAAGTATGAACGTGCAGGTTCTTACTCAAATTTACATCTGTATCCATATACTGTTCAACCTCGTGAAAATGTGTTAGATGATAGTTTGAAAAAACAAATTACATCTTCATTTACTTCTTCAACACGAGTTTCTTTTGATATTGTCCATTGGAGAGAGCCTATTGAATATTTGTAGTTAGCCATATTGTTATTCACTTAATCTTCACGTAATCTTTTGAAATTGTATAAGTTTTTCCGAGAAGAAGTTGATCGTCAAAAGCAATGATGTTGAAATCATATAAGTTAGATTGGATAATATTACCCTAGAAAATGAATTTGTATATTAATACAATGAGAAGCCCGGAGAGTTTGAAAATGAAGATAATATATAATAACCAAATCTAAAATGAATAAGAGTTACCTGAGTATCCATTAACATCAAATGTTGGTACCTTCCATTACCTTGCTTTGAAGGTTTTGGTGATTCTTTTTATACCACAATAACCTTAGCTCTCCACTTTTGATTGTTTGAAACAATGGTATTAGTTGGTATTGTTCTTCCATTCTAGGGTGTAGTATATTGTGTATTGGGAACGGAGGTTGGGTTTTTTTTTTTTGGGAAAGCTGATAAAACCAATATTTGCGTATGTTGAACATCGGATGATGCCTTTTTATAAACAAGTGTAGTATTTTATACAGTAACTTGTCAATCAAAGTATAGAAAAAAATTTATTGGTATGGGCAAGTAAATCAATTCAGTGAAATTTCATCAAGTACAATCCATATATACATAAATAAATATGATTACATCTAACTATTATATTTGATTATTTATATGTAAAGGTCAGGTACAAGCACATCAGTTCACTGAAATATATAACTAAATTGTAAAGTTATAATATGAGATTGTTGAATTACATAAGGTTAGTTATAAAAATGTATATATTATTGGAAAAGAAGGGAATATAATTTTTTATTACAGGGAGATAGTGATGGAAAAATACATCTTGGCAAAGTCTCGCGGTGCAGAGAAATTTGATGCGCGGAGGCACCATGCCTCCGCCTATGTCACCGCACATGCGGAGATAAATCTCAGCGTGTGCAGAGACTCCCCTCGACGTTTTTGGATAGAAATAAAAAAATACAATACTTTCAGAAATATGCTTGTATGTTCAGAAGAGAATTCTACTATGAGACAACTAAATATATAATAAGTCTCAATTTCTCTTTTATCATGACATATGAGCAAAACTAAATTTGAAAGTGCCTTGGTGAATAACAATAGTAGCATCATGGTACACTCTTTACCAATATATTTATGCGATCTAACAATATGTCTGTCACCAGAATCCGTAGAGATGTTTGTTTTTAAAAGTGTGAATGAAAGAAGGCAAATAATAGACAACAAAAAAATTTAGTAGTTCAGTAAAGAAACCATGCCAATGACAGTTGATTATGCTGTAATATTTAACTTAAGAGTGGTAATACAAAGAATGAATGGGGTAAGACAACTTTGTGAACAAAGCACGAATGCTAATTTGTCTCATCAATAAAATGGCAAAATTTAGACACTATACTGGGAAATGTTTTTGAAAAGATTCATAATTCAAAATGCTATAATTTGGATATACATAAGAAAAAATATATATAAAAAAAAATCTAGAATAGAGAAGAGATGAGAATTGCTCACCAAGTTTGCTTTATCATACATCATTGAGCAAAGAAAAAGAAAAATGTAATCATTTGACTTTACTTGAAGTCAAATAATTTATGAATTACAATCATAAGGAATGTGGCACATAACATTTTTCTATGAATTTAATATGCTCTATGTAACAACTTAATGATGATTCTAAAAAAGCATATAGCAGAATTCTAACCATAAGAAGTATATTTGTATTTCTTGAATCAAAATGGTATAAGCATTGCTTAAATGGTTAATTGCTATGTATTAAATCCAAGATTTTATGATAAACGATATTTTTTATGCAACGGGTATGTAATTTATATTTCACACAAGGTTTAATCAAAACTTTTATACTTTCTCTTGTTCTAGTCCTGGTTAATGCTATATATAACTGACCATGCGAGAATACAGGTTCAGGAAGATATAAACCAACAAAATCTAGAGTTTGACCTTGAGTTTTGTTAATAGTCATAGCAAAACAAAGACGCACTGGAAACTGAGTTCTTTTATATGGCACTCACTGTTTATCGCTTTCAAGTGAAATGAATGGAATCCTAGGTAAGAACACTTTTTTCCACGAAATTCTCATGTTCCAATTTCAGCTAAAATTACATTTTGTTTAAAGTCAAGACAAATACGTCTAGTCCCGTTGCATAAACCTTCAGAATGATTAATATTTCTAAGCAACATAATTGAACAGTTTTTTCAGCATGAGTTCATGTGGAGGGATACCATTCAGGGTTAGACTGTTTAAAAAAACTTCATGAATGAATCATTCTCTTTTATCAATGATTTAATCAAAACTAAAATATGTAAATTTCTCTCCTGGGATGCCTTTTAAGTAACATATTATTTATTAAATCTACATATTCATTTTTTAGGATTAAAATAATTCTATTCATTATAATATTTAAGTTGTTAAAATATATTTGGAAATTGGGAAACACAATGTTAATTAATTCTCGTAATGATTTTAATTCATCTTTGAAATTGATAATGATATCCTCAGGAAGCTTAATCATGTGGCATGAATGTTCTTTCTCAATTCTGTTTCCAATGTTTAGTAAATATTCGCTAAAGAAATGATCTAATCTTGCCCTCATATTTTGAACTAATGGTAGTTGTGTAAAAGAATGTCATAAATGTGAAAAAACTAAACTTGCCTTTATTATATCATCTTTTGTTCTTCTTTGCACAACTGGTAAAACTTGGCGAAAATCTCCTCCACACACAATGACTTTTCCACCAAATGGTAATTGACATTCAGTAATGCCTCTTAACAATATATTTAAAGCTTCAAAAGCACATTTATGAACCATTGATACTTCATTCCATACAATTAACTTAGTAATTGATAAAAGTTTACGAAGTGAAGACTGCTTACTTATAGAATATCGCATATCTGAACTTAATTCAAGCGGAATTTTGAATCGTGAATGTCATGTTCGACCAACTGTTAATAAAGATGCACCCACACCCGATGAAGCAGTTGCTAATGCTATCAGATTCCGAGATCGTACAGCAGCAAGTATTACCATCAGTAAAAAAACATTCCATTCTTACCATTTAAAACACCACTGAGAATAATATCATAAGTACTTTGTTGCTCTTTATTTAAATTCTTAGTACAATGCATATGTAACCCAACATTAATATTTGTAGTTTCTTCAGCAATCATATTTTCAAACATATCATCATTGTTGACAGTAAAATCAAAATCTACCAAGCAGTAATCCTTTATACTTTTATCAACATTCTCTAACAAAGAACTTATACAATGTAAAGCTTTCATCTTAGCATGATGTTGTATTACATCTTTATGTAAATAATCTTCCATCATAAAATGTTTAAATTTGTCCCACAAAGTTCGTGGACTTGTTGGGCTGCATAAAGTCAACACATTGGCAAATGGTCGGTGCAATAGTATGGGCATTTGATAACTAATCGCTTCAATTAAACACATCTCAAAATAGTTATTTCTACTAAGAAGACCATGGAAAAGTGCTGCTTCACAATAAGTAGTCAGAAGAATGCCATTAATTGTTCTCAAATCTTCAAACGATTTTGGTCATTTTATATGATTTAGTAACACTCGCAAAAAATATCTCCCACCCTCAGATGGATTAGCAGTGACTATTATACAATAACATTTTTCTGCTTTCGAGGAGTCTAAATTCGCATGAATACATTCCACACAAAATGTGTAGAAAATTCTTTGTAGAGTAAAGTTGTCTTTTGATTTGACATATTCATTTTAAATAATTCAGTTAACATTGTTCGGTGAACAAAGTCTTTATTTATAACTTTTGATAAATCATCTGTGTTACTGTATATAACTAATTGAGCATCCTTAATATGTAACTGTAAAGAAACTACTGTAGGAGACATATCAAATAAATCAAAACTAAATATCCTCCATAAGCTTCAGGTGAAAATATCCATCTAGCTAATTGGTAATTTATAATCTCATCAATAAATTGCTCATTTCTTTCTTTATTCAGAGTAAAATAAATCCAATCGTACCCTTTAGATTCATACTTGTATAAATATATAACAGCTTTAACAGAAAAGCATGTCTCTACATTAATATGACAATCATATTTAGCTAAAATGTAAGGATTATATGGTACAACTCATCTATTGTCTAATAAACAGCCTCTTACTTTCACACTTACACCATCATTGTGACACTTATATAGTTGGTATGAATCATTACCTAACAAAGTATGTTGAATATATTCTTTTGGGTATTTATTTTTACATACATAATTGTTCTCCATGCAAAAATTGTTAGGATCAAATGCCCACAAGAACCATGCATCATATGTTTCACAATAGCAGCATGTAAGTGAGGATATTTATTTCGGTCTGGTATTTCACAAGAGACAATTTCGTCAACTTGTGAAGGGTTTCTAATTTTAAAACTTTGTTTAAATATCATAAGGAAGTGAGCACGAGGTAATCCTCTTTTTTGAATTCAATCACGTAAACATATCCAACTATAGGACCTAACAATTCTTTCTTAATAAAATATGTCTTCAGTTCTTCAAGCTTGGAATGAAATATGCATACTAACAACTGGCATATTCTGTATTTTATCATTATGTTTTAATTCACGTTTTATTTCAGGCCAATTTAGATTACATGTCATTATCAAAAAGACTTCAGACTTTCCATGTCTTTGAACTAAAGACATTGCATCCATATATCTTTTAGTCACATTTCTAGGACCACCAATAAATCCAACAGGCAAAACTATTGATTTGCCAATTTTATAAACTCCATTCTCACCATTTTGAACACTGTATACAATTCCCCGATAAAGTCCAGCTCTTATAGCTTCCGTGCCTTTAAAACTACAAAAAATAAAAAAACAATGAAAAATGAGCCAAGACAAATAATTTTTTTACTAAAGAATAAATTTACTATAATTAAATACAATTAATAAAACTTACCATGGTCTTCTATTTCCAAAAGTTGATTTGTTGAATTCACGTTAATAATGTCTAATAAATTTTGAACGACTGGAACTTGTGAAGCATTATTGAGGTTTACGTTGTCAATATTTTCATACCATCCAGGTTCTCCATACAGAAAAAAGTAATGGATATTGAAGGGGATCATAACAACCATAATAGTATTGAACTTTATATGCATTACCTGAATGTCCATAAATTAATAAATCTCTAGGTTGAATATCTGCAGATGGGTCTTCATCAACCCAAACAATAGCCACTTGTTCAGATGTTGGCATGTTATATACTCTTTGATCGAGACATGGATTACACATTAGTAAAATACTACATGATTCTATATTAGTAACTTCACTTAATGATTGAAAGAACTTACAATATGGATTTTTTTTTTCAAATTATCTATCAACTTTCTTAAAGCCAATTTACAAAACTTGTCTAAACTGTTGAGTCTATTATGAAGTTCATTTTCAATATCGTAGAAATAAAACTGTAAATATGTTGGATTCCCATCAATTGGTGCAAGTGGGTTTATGAAATGGTACACTTGTTCTTGAACTCTGAAAGTATAGATACCTTTTATTATTTTTACACAACTCTCTATCATATTTAACACCGACCGAAGTGAATGCGAAAAATATTGTATATAAGCATAATACAAAACTAAAACAAAGGAAAATCTAAGTTAAAATCAATTAGAATCTATGTTCTTACCAGTGCTTGTAGAAACTTCATCAGCTACAAAAATAGTAAAGTAAATAAATTAAAGAATATAATTAGATTAAAAGGATAATAGAGGGAAAAAACGTGTACATGATGGTAAATTGAGCCCATTTTATCAATAAAGACAAACATGCTAATCTGAAACTCCGTGCACGTCGATCAGGTTGCATTTCACCTTAAATTTTATGTTCAACATTCTCTGCTTGTGTACAAACATGTTTTCTTTTCAATTGAGCACGCATGTTACTAAACCAATCACGAACATTTATTCAGAGATATGAATATGCGAGATATGAGTATGCGACGATAATCGAGAGACTATTTGTACAATTTATGTATTGCTTGAAGTTTTATTCCCTCCATCAAATATGCATTGAAGAATATCAATCTGCACAAATGTAGGGATCCAACATTGTCTTCCTCTCATGACAAATAATTAACAATACAAATGTTTCTGATTTTAGAATTTGATGGTGAGGTACAAAGTAAATAAATTAACTTATTAATAATTAACAATACAAATGTTTCTGATTTTAGAATTTGATGGGGAGGTACAAAGTAAATAAATTAACTTATATTTCAAAATAAAAAGTATTAATCTCAATTCTAATCAGAGATGCTTGTCTTTGGTACTCCAGAAAAGCAAATTTTGATCGAACCTAGACTATTAATGCCTTTTCACAAAATACTCATCATCAATTTTCAATGTTGATTTCATAAGTTTTGTCATGTACTTTCTATATGCATTTTTTCAAAATCTCAAATATATTGCTTTTAATTTTTGTAAACATTAATTATTGTGGTAGCTTTTCAATCTGGGACAACATAGATTCGGTGGTAGTTTGTAATGTTTTTTTTTTTGGGATTTTGAAATGCAAGCTTAAATGGTTTCATGATTTTTTTTTTGTGCCTGTGTATTTACTATTAAATTCGTAAATTAGTAAAGATACATAAATAAGTATACTGAAGGCAGATTTGAATACAAAATACAGAATTAAACTTTTTATTATCACCTTGACGTTTTCTTACTAATTCCTACGAATTATTTAATTATTTGTTTTTGCAACTCAATCTTCATTCTAATCATGTTACTAGTTAATACCTAAAATTGTAAAATTTTAGTAAAGCATTTCAACAACCAAACAAGGATTACAATATATTTGCATTAAATAAATGCACACAAATACAATATACATTGCATTGAAAGAGAGAAATTACCTATTATAAAGTGTACAAAATCTTGAAAAATCTTCAATTAGAAATTCAGAATTAGTACTTGAAATTCAACTTCAGAAGTTGTCGAGGTTATGTTTTTGTCGAGAGAGAGGAGAATATGAGTAGATTGAGAAAATGTGTGTGGACGATAAAATGAAAAGGCATGGAGGGGTGATATATAAAAATGGAGGGACGATATAATGAAAAGGCATTGAGGGTGACGTATAAAAATGGAGGGATGATCGGCATGGAGAGGTGACGTATTATACATGGAGTCAGTTAAATACAGTTAAACGAAGTCATACATTGTTTCAACTTATTTTTTAATATTAAAAAAAACAATCTCCTCGTTGTGCCGTGAAAAGTGTCCGCGCAGCGCGGAGTTTTTCCGCGATGTGCGGAGAGAATTCTCCGCACAACGCGGAGACTTCTCTCCACGAGATAAGTCTCACGCTAATACTTCTTTCCGAGTCCCAAAAAAGATTTTTTTTTTTTTTTGGTAAAACCTATTTTAATATTTTTGATGAAAAATGTCAAGACTTTTTTCTCATTTTTCTCAATTTTTATGCATACATTCTCCCCCAAAAGAAGTGCCACTTCTTGTTGCTTGGGAGGCCAAATAATTGACCACTACTTGAATAATGGGTAAATAAAAATGCAATTTTGAATGGGTTCCATTGTTTAGTAAACACGTTTCAACACCAAGCAAAACATTTTATATTTAGGAAATTTCAATTTTTTGCATAGCAAAAATAAATTTTTATGAGTTTACACCACAACTTCACTTTAGCTGTCAAATGATAAATCCCGCAAACTTAACACATTTTCATGGAAAAGTTGTTTCTCATTGAAAGCAAGAGAAGGAAAATGAAGAATTGTCATTAATATATCAATACAATGCTTGAAAAATAAAGTTATTGTTACAATTTTCAGATTTGCTATAACAAAAGAACTTGATTATTCAAATTACACATCCTTGAACAATAAAACTATTCTTATTCAAGATAACAGCATTGGCAAGCCAATTGATACGCTGTCTCTAGTCCATATGGTAGTTTCTCTGCTGCCAAGAAAAACAATTTATTAGAAATAAGCTTTAGCACATTATTGCATTGGGAAAAATAATAACACACATGTCTTCATGCTTCTTAGCATTCTTCATGCCTTTTGCAGTTTAGTTTCTATCCCAACTCAACTCTGTATGCATCATACCAAATGAATTTTCAACCCCGTATATATATATATATATGTGTGTGTGTGTGTGTGTGTGTGTGTGTGTGTGCGCGCGTGTGTGTGTGCGCGCGCTCATATAAGGCTATTCCAAAGGAGACAATTGATTTCATATGTTACATTTCTAGGAATTTGTTTTTTCAGTTGTGTTCTTCAGTAGATGACGTAACAGACATTTCCAACAAATATAGTTATTCATTAATAGCAGAATCAACGAGGATGTAGAAAGTATTCATCATAGCAAATGTCGATTGCAATCTTTCGTTTATATATAGTCATCGTGTCTGGAGAAACTGATTCTATGGAATATCCAAAAATGAAACATTCTATGTATTTCAGTAAAAAAATTGCACAATTTGGCCTATGGAAGAAAAAGTTTTATGTTAGATTAAATTATTAACAAAAAATAAAATTAAAGTAAATAGTTTAAATACTAAACCATTGTTTGCACAAGGCAGATAAGGTATGATGTCTACTTCCATCCGTTTATTTCTATATTTCCTTATATTTCGACTGATGGAAAACTCTGAAGACTCTAACAAATATTGGACAGCATTTAATACTGCATTTGCATGTGCCATGACCTATTGAGGCGTATGAAGACTGTGGCTACAATTATATATTTGGAATTTCCATTCGCGAAAATTCACAAGAAAGAGGTACCAATTGTTGCCAAGATACGAACATGGAATTAATATATAATTGCATACTATCCATGGACGACCATCTATTGGTAAATTGTAAAAGAATAACATTCAGTGATTATTTACTCGCACTTCCTTCTTTTATGCTTCTCTGCATTATCAACTGGCGAGTACATTCATTTTCAAATCCAAAATTTAGAATTGTATATTCATTTGAAACAAGGGTGCAACCATCTTTGATCAGCCGCCTCAACAGTTTGAACTCCATGCCAAGATTCTAATAGAATAAATAAATGTAAATTAAATATATTAAGCATGTAACGAAATGTATTTTGATGAATGAACTTTACTAACCACAGTATTCATATCTTATGTTGTATCCATCATAGCTTTTAATGTGTCTCTTTTGTACAGATTGCCAGTTCCATCGTCCCAAAATGCACTGTATAACATAAATTAATTTTAAATAAATAAAAGTAAAATTATAATATTCAAGTTAATTAGATTGATTACCTGGATGGATTCTTTAATACACAATCTCTAATTATTGTGTATCTATCCATAGGATAGTCTTTTAAAAGATAATCGGTCTTTGAAGACTGTATCTTTTTTCCTATACCTCTTTTTTCTTTTGTTAACCTTTCAACATCTTCAATCTGTTGAGATTTTGATTCATCCTTTGGAACTGGACTTCTATGGACAGGAACATCCTGTTGGAGGGAAGTTATAACAGCTTCCATGTTTGACTCTCAGTCTGATAATTTGTTTAGCATGTTGCTATTTTGTTCATCGATATAACATTTCATTGAAGTCAAACTAGTATCCCTGTAATTTTTTATGCTAAATTGCATGTCTAGGTAGTGTTGTTGTTGTCACTGTCGCTGTTGTTGAAAGAGGTCTTGCTGTCACTTCTGGTATTGTTCAAACAATTCTTTTTGGTTGTCAAGAATTGTTTGTAGTGGTTTTCTTGTTGTCTCGTTGATTCTTCAACAATGTTTGTTTTCAAGCTGTTGCACAAACCTAATACATCTGATACGACATGCTGCCTATATATATCCAGCATCTCCTCTATTTCTTCTCTAGTCACATAATTGGAGTCAATAGAAATAGAACTTGGGTCAGCTCCAACTAAACTATATGTCATAGGATCAGGCATGTTGTCAGTACTACCTGGGATTTGTTGTGCTACATTATTGATTTCTCCACTGACAATTCCATCTGATAGATTATGTTGATTATCACCTAGCAATGAAAGAGTGGTATACCACAGTGTTTGCAATTCTTCCCTAGTAGGCTCTAACACTGCAATCATTTGAATCTATAATGAAATGATTTAAATGATTTGTCGTGACTTTTGTTTGGAGAAGGACAAAGAAATATAATTAAATGCATGTAATAAAGAAATATAATTAAATAATTAAAGTACCTCTTCACTAGCCAAAAATTGCCTAACTTTTTTCTCCGTTAGAAATTTATTCGACTTCCATCTATGCATTCTTGGACTCTGTAATGTTTTGTATTTACGACATCCAATTTTTTGTCCAATGTGTGGAAAAGCTTCGTATATCAAATACTAAAACATAATTAAATTTAAATATTAGATAACAGTAAACTAAATTATATATAAATTATATTTCGATCGTTGAAAAATAAAAGAATAGAAGAAAATACTTCGAATGCAAGTTGATATCCATGTAATATATTTACATTCATTTTGCCGATTTGTTGTAGTCTGTGTACTCTTTCCACTTGGAATTCTCGCAGTGAGTCTAATAAGACAAAATATGATGTACGCCCATGGATACTCAAGGAATTCATTAAGCTGCTCGACCATGCCTAGAGTTTTGTAATCAATATATCTTCCGGTAGGTTTCAAAACACACTCTACCAACATAACCAACCCGAGTTTAAATTTATCTTCTTAATGTTAATAAAGATGAAATGCTTCAGAAAGAATCCTCATACCATTAAAATATTGATTTCTAAGTTGATGGTTGTTGAAGTCAAGATTAACGGATATTTAGTGGCAAGGTAATCCGGTGATAAGACAAAACTCTTGCAAACTAAAGGGGGTAAATGGTTATCTAATTTCACCAATATTTTATTATTTTACCACAATCTACAAGTCTCATTATGAATTCATGAACTAATTTATTACTAAATTGTTGTTCTTCCTCTACTCTATAAATCACTCCATATATAAACCTATGAAAATTACTACATAACAAAGATGCTTGTTGATCTGCACTAATCAGCTCTACAAAATCTTTAAGACACTGATAATTTGGAAATTGAGTTATTGTAGCAGAAAATCACTAATTTGAAGATAGTATATATTCCAAATACATCCGCACATGGAGACACAGTGTCCGGTCCATGTCTCTGCGGAGACACAGAGATCCGTGTCTTCGCGGTGTCTCTATGGAGACACGAGCTCTATGTCTCCGTACAGACACAGAGCCTGTGTCGCCATGCGCGCGGAGACTAGATCTGGTCTCCGCGCACACACAAAGACATGGTGTCTCCTGCGTGCGCGTTAGATTTGTTCGGAAGAAAACTTACCTTTTCAGATTCAGTGTAATGAAGGCTAGTGAAGATGATGAAGTTTCTCCTTGAGTGAGTGAAATGTGTGTAAGCAAAGTTAAAATGTTGTATTTGTAATAATAATAATGATAATAATATGTGTATACGAACAAAATAATTCTTCATTCATCATTATAAAAAAACACAATCTTTTTCTCTTCAAATTTATAATTTTTTTATGAAACAGATGATCATTTAATGGGATAGATGAGTACATTTAAAACATCAATTTTATTTATAATCTTTGTCCTCAGCACGAAGACATTGACATTTCTTGAAATATCTTGCAACCTGCAACCCGAATCAACAAAAGCAGCTTCACAAATCTTTGCACTCCTCATTATTTCATATTAACTTATTAAACTGAATCCAAATTACCTTAATAGAAACAAAAAAGCTCCAATAGTTATATTGGACGTTCGAAATTACATTTAGAAGTTTCAATTACAGCTCTTCATAAGAGATCAGAGACAAAACTTAATTGTATAATGCCTTCCTAACGTCGGCTACCACTGTTTTTATTTTTGTTATTGAGTATACATAATCAACACTAAAAATATTCTTCAATTCATAGTTCCACATCTTGAGACTGGAACCAATTTCCAAGATAAAATCAAATTCTTCAAAATACAAAATACAAGGACCAGAGACCGATAAAAAAAATATGGAAATTGATGTAATATATAAAATTGGAAGATCGGAGGTGTGACGATTTGGGAAATGAACAGTAACATCTCATTGCATTACTGTTGCATCTACAGTAACCCGAAACTGATTTTTTTATTATAGTAGGATAAATAAAAATCCATTTTCACATTTCTCCTTAACTTTTTCCTACTTTTAAACCTTAATTTTTTTTTTTCAAAAAATTCACTTCCGCACAAGGGCTAAATACAACCATGATAAAATATAAATAAAAAATATATTTTAAACTTCAAACGTAGAAAACTAAATTTATTCTCTATTTTATAATATTCATAAAGAATCTCTTTCATATTAGGTTTTAAAGTTTTTACATCTGTCAATCCCATTTAGGCCCATTACTTAAAACTAATGGTGCGTTTGATTTACAGTTTTCAAGTTATTTTTAGTTTTCAATTTTACAAATTAATGGAAACATATTTTGTTTGTTATTTCCAAAAATACATTTTTAACGTTGAGTATTTTCATAATTAAACATGAAAAACAATTGTTTGATAAAATTTTTAAAATTAAAAAATCTTAAAATAAAAATATAAAATCCTAAAAAATAAAATAAAATAAATAAAAGCTAGAATTTAGAAAAATAAGATTTTGAAAAATTAAATTAAAACAATTTCTAAAAAAAATATAAATTATAAATAAAAATAGTTCAAGCTCTTAATTATTTTTACAAATAAATTTTAAAAAAATACTTAAATGAACATAAATAAAAATATTCTCTATCCACGTCATTAATTTTATTTTTAATTCCTATATTTTGAACTCAATTTATTATTTATCTATTTTACTTTTGTAGCGATAATAAATTATTGTAAGATTGTCCAACTTTAAAATGTATATATTACTAGATAATTTATTAAATAAATTGTTTTATTTTTACTGAATAATCAAAATTTGTCCATGTTTGATAGGGACTAAAATCATGTTTTTAGTAGAACTTGATAAAACTTGATGAAATATACGATTAAAAAGTTTTGGGACTTAGAAATATGTGGTTAAAATTATTTGTTAACTTTGATTTAGATTAAAATATGAATTTAATCCCTAACAAACAGGAAATTTATGAAATAAAATGTCATAAAACAATTTTTCAAATTTTCAAACAAATGCATTATTTAGGTTTTTGTTTTAATAAATAATTTTTCAAAATGACGAATCAAACACATTTTTAACAATATTAAAATTAGACCTTCAAAATAGAAAATTAAGATAAATTGGAAACTTAAAATTGAAATACAAACCAAGGAAGCCCATTTTTTTTTCTCAAATTTATTTTCAATCATATATTCTCTCAATAAAATATTTTTACACATAAATTTATTTATTTATTTATTTTTACCGTTTTAATTCCACATTGTTTAAAAAAAATTTTATTATAAAATTTATTCAAATAGTTTAAAACAAACCTTTTCATTTGAGAAGTTTTGTCCACAAGCCTATATTTGCTATGTCTCTCTAAGCCTTTTTACATTTTATACTCGGCTTCTGCTCTTGCCTTTTGCTCTAGGTGTCGCTCACTATAATCTTAAGCACGTGCTTTACATCTCTACTCATACATAAACGAGAAATTCAATCACGCAGCGTACAAAACGCGTGGATATCTATTGATTGCTCAACAAAATTTTAAATTTCCATGGCATTTTTGTATTTAAAACAAAACATCAAGGGTATTTCCGCTGAAGTCTCACATGGCCACAAAACCTTTTCCTAATTGTCACCTTGGACTCTCTCATTTTGCCACTAATGTCCATTCTTCAATTGAACATCGTATAGGTCCTCGTTGGAAGTCATCAACGTGTTAGGATTCGTACATAGACAAGGAAAATGAAGTGTGAAATTGAAATGAAGTCAATTTTATGTAGTTTATACTTATTTCTAGTTTCATCGTGTCATAAAATGTCGGGACAACAGCTTCAGTTACCATGGTGATGTTACTCAGAATATCAGAATTTTAATAGTAATGAAGAACAACAGAGATAATTAAGTATCTTATTGCTCTGACACCATATTGAGAGAAAGGAAAATAATTCTGACTTGACCTTATTAAAATGAAATGAACTTTACAAGTTGGTATAAATAGGCAGCTCACTAATAAACTAATTATAAGAATCAATAAAAAATTGATACGTGGATGATTAACTACCATAACTACCCTAACAACAAACTAACGTCCAGCTATGTAACTAATTTTGCAGCTACTTCTAGCTTGCTACCTCAACTTCTTCTGCTTTCCACATTTTCTGTTATTCGCCAACTCACTGTCGATTGGATCAGGTATGTTGTTTCTCTTTTTCTTCTGCCCTTTTCCTTTGTCCCTTAATCCGTTCTATGTTAATTAAAAAAAATTTCTGCCATTAATTTTTTTAAATTTCCTTTCATTCATTTTGATTATTCACATAAAAAATGTTCAATTCCTCTCACTAATGTTTTCACATATTTTTGTCTCCTTGTAATTTACTTAAATATAATTTTTAGTTGGCTATGTCTCTAACATTGATAGGCTATAAAATATGTCCTATCAATGTTGAGACAAAGCTATTGGAATCACCATAAAGTAGCAGATAATTTTCACATTGGCACATTGGTGAATAATAACATAGAATTGGATTATCCCTCATTCTCACATAGATGTATGGGTAGTAATTTTTTCACATAAATTAAGAAATAGATACAAAGATGGATTCTTGGATATTTGCCGAACTCAGTTTTGTGAATAATCTCTCTCTTATACGTGCCTACATGTCAGTTCCAATGATTTTTTTGAAGAAATCAATGTTCGTCTTTGATAAGTGTGTTTTTACACACTTATTTTACTGTCAAAACATGGAAAATTGTTGGTTAATATGTATGAATTGGCTTAACTCTATGCAATTTATGTTTTGCAGGTCAACATGATAAATGTAGCGGAATTGGGAAGAAATAAGGAAAAATGGACCAAAATGAAAGTTTAGGGACTAAATCACAAATATTCAAAAGTTGGTTCAGAATGCCAAATGGGAATTTGAAAGAGTTTGAAGCTAATTGGTTGAAGATAATATGTTTTGGATGAAAAATTGGAGAAAAGAATGCAAAAATAAAGAAAATGACAAAATATAAAGTTTGAGTACCAAATTGCAAATGCTTAGTTCATTCGAACCACAAGAAAATACTTTGAAAATTGCTAGAAGACAATTTGATGTAATTGGAACTCAAAAGGAATGAAATATTATCAAAATCAATTTTCAATTCGCACAGATATATTTCAGATTTTTAACTGAAGATTGAGACCCGTTTTTGGCATGGTAAACGTCCGAATTGGAAGAAATCTATTTCTATCAAAATTGTATCCCTTGAGTTATCTTTTCAAATCACTTTGAATCGCCTAAATCGGATATCGAAAGAGAAAGTTATGACCAAAATACTAACTACTATACAGAGACAAAAAATCCGCGTACGAAGGCAACTTTTCTCATTCGATTGGAACTCTTTTGGAAACTAATTTGAATGTGACATCTAATTTTCGACTCCTACAAATACTTAACAGCAGAATATATATTGGAAAAACCTTCATTCACTTTTCTCTCTTGGTTTGGCTCAAGAACTTCATGAACAACTAAACAATTTGGTGAAGCAATTAAGGAACTCATTGGATTTGGTGATTTATAGACATTAGTCATGCTTTTTTTTATTGAACGATCCAAATACTTGTTGATTTCAATTTCATTTATTTTATTTGTATGATTATTTACTGCCTTATGATTGATGTATGTGGTCGATTTATAATCTGATTTCAATAAGTAATTGTGGAAAATTGTTAGAGAAAATCTAGATTCTAAGGTTACATTTGAATTAAATTGGTTATTAACGATAAATCTTCCGATTAGTTATAATAAATGAATAATTGACGTTGAATTATCCAATCCAATTGAGAGAATTCTGACACTTCACTGTTTTAACTTATTGATTTTAAGTTCATTATTTGATCCATTGATATTTAAACTTTATTTCCAAAAACAAATCATTTTCAAACAATTCACGAAAAATCCTAATTTGTTGAACCCTTGAGTATTTTTCCATTTCCCCGTGGAATCGACACCTAAAAGCTGTGCTACAATTACCACGTTATTCTTTGGGCGTAATCAGTCTTCTAGCTTTTGAAGTTAAATATTTTTCGTTTCTAATGAAGGATCGATTGGCAAGACTTGTAGCTTGCCGCCTTGCCCTTGCCGAAATAAAGGTTTGTTCGATAAAGATCTTTTGTTTCTCATGCACATACTTCAATATAAGGTTTCCTTGTAATTTCATTTTTACCATTGAAATGACGATCTTTAGATTTTGGAAATGAGGAATTACTTAAGAGAGTTAGTGATATCCAGTTAGAGCTTGAAAATGTAAAAGCTGAGCAAGTTATAGAGAGGCCGAAGGTATATTTATGTATCCAAGTTTAGTGAATAAGTTGTAATAGAATTCATAATAATTGGTCTCGCTAACTCAGGCTACGAAAGAGCTCATAGCATTAAAAATAAGTTGTAATAGAATCCATTATAATTGCACAATATGGTCCATCTAGTGATATTCTTGATCAGCCGTCTTCTCGTTCTATGAGTGATGTTCGTCATCATAAGGATCAGGTATTATGCTATTTTCTGGTAGGGTTTACATGTTGATTTTTTGTCAAAGTAACAAGAAAGTTTTGGAAAAACTGATCTACCCTTTGCAGGAATTCTCATTAAATAGGCAACCTGGCCTAATGCTTTACAAGGAAAAGAGAAATTATATGAATCTCCTAATGTCTAATGTATAATCCCTAAAAATTAGGATTTGGATATGGTTAAGAATATTATACAACTTGTACAAATATTATAGACTATAAATAACATTAAACATGTGACAATTAGATTATTTGCATTAACATCCCCTCAAATTGATGTTGGTAAGTCAACAAACAACAATTTGCCAACAAGAAAATGATGTCGCAGTCGAGTTAAAAATTTGGTGAAGACATCAGCCACCTGAAGACCGGTAGAAACGTAAAGAAGGGAGATCACTCGACTATCCAAAGCATCTCAATGTGTTTGGTGCGTTTATGGAATACATGATTTGTCGCAATCTGAATAACACTAGTGTTAGCAGCATAAAGAGAGGTAAATGAGCCTGAGAAAATCCAAGCTCCCCAGAAGACCACGTAACCATACAATTTCAACACAAGTAGTAGACGTGGCACGATATTCAGCCTCAATAGAGGATTTAGAAATGCCATCTTGTTTTTTACATTTCCAAGAAATCAAGGCATCACCCAAAAACATAACCAACCCATAGTAGATCGATGTGTCTGGACATCTAGCCCAATCAACGTCAATGTAGACAACAAGTTGAAGAGATTAGCTAGTAGGAAAGAATAACCCACAAGTTGGCGACCCCCAAAATAACAAATAATGCGACGAACGACAGCGAGATGAAGATGGCGATGATAGAGATGACAAAAAAACCCGCCCTGAATGGGTTGGTGGGGCGGCGCCGGGCGAGGGTGCCCCGCACCCACCCTGTGAAGAATTTTTAAAAAAATTAATTAATTAACTGTAAAAAAAAAACTGGAAAAAAAAAAAAAACACAAACGGGGCAAAACCCCTCCCCTGAGCGGGACGGGGTGGGATGGGGGAGTGCGGGGCGGGGCGGGGGTGCCCCGCCCCGAATCTGCCCCATTGCCAACCTTAGCTTTAAACCCATTTCTCTCTAGACGCTTTTTAGATAACCCTTTAGTAAACGGATC
>CAIGRP010091255.1:0-19271 GCA_903798385.1 Fraxinus cuspidata | reverse complement strand
AAAAAAAAAAAAAAAATCTATTCTCAATGCATTACAAAAATTCACAAGATAATTTGTACCCATATTTTAAATTATATATAATAAGTTTTCTTAATAAAGAATACGATCATATCATTTTTCAATTAATTCTTTTCAAAGTTTTTTAACTTTTTTTTTTAATTAATATTTTGAGAGAAGCATTTATTTCCTTATCAATTCAAAACATGATGTGGTCCATCATACTTCCGTCCCCAGCCACAATGCATGCAAATTGTATTATTTCTTAAACCCATTGGAATTCAAGCAAATACAACCAACGTATAGAGGCAATCAAACTAGACCACGACAATATTTGGTAGACGTATTGCTAAGGGACGAACTCCAGGTGCTCGGAAGCTATGGAGAAGTCGAAATCTTAGTATCACTACATAGCGCCCCCAAAAAATTAGTCATTATTGTTTTTTATTGGAAACTATTCTTATATAGTTCGTTCATAAATCTTGATTTTACATAAAAAAAAAAAAAAAATTATTACAAAATTGAATGGATAGGCCAGTGCATACACTCAACCAAAATTTCATTGGTTCTTTAAAAAAAATCATAATAGAATCCAACAGCACTATGTAACATTAAATAAAATATTATCACGAAACTAATGGACATTGAATTTTATAAAAGCTTCACTAACATGATAGTGTTGTTGTAATTATTCAATACAATCATGCTAAAAATAAGAATCACATAATTAATTGATAGTTCGAAATTCAAACATGCGGAAGACATTGTTTTATATGAAAACTACAAGCTAAATCTTTCTCTCATTGCTCCTCAAAATAATCAGTGGGGTAAGCTAAAATGATATGGAGAGGAGAAGGGACCTAGCCATTATATAGGAAATCATAAATGTGGCCCATTACCGACTCCGAGACCCTAATTAGGGTTTACATAATTCAGGCTCACATATTCAAAATTACCACATTATAATAATAAAGCTCATAAGGTGTACAACGGCACAAGTGATCACTTAACATATTGGGCCTAATTACAATATTATTGCAAAACATACATTTAACCTGCAAAATTCGCAATCAAATAGAAGCCTACACAATAGAATTATTCTAACATTCTCCTACTTGGACAAACATTTGATTGCTATATAACATAATTTTTAATCTCCGGGTTAGACTACATAGGTGGCCACACAAGTGTAGCTGCAATAATAACACCTTATACAACATGATTTGGTCCAACAAGAATGTCAACATTGATCATGAAGTTGTTACACCAATCAAACGATGTAATACCACTCCACTGCTACAAATGCCAATATCCTTATCGACATGGATCTCCATCTCTTAGCACCAAATGTGATAAAAACTCTGCTAATTCATATCGGTCCTCAAAATATTTCTAATCAAAATGAAGCTACATGCCTCTAAAAGAGACTCATCTTTTGTCTTTAATTGTTATATCTCGATATCAAAACAATATCATAATAAAAGATATCAGTCAAATGCATCAACAAAATAATTTATGGATAGGGAAAAATATATTTTATTATTGGAAGGAGCTGTACTCGAAGAATATATGGGTTGCCTATGTACTTTGTGAAGGGATCAAGCCCAAGCGTAGTTCTCTAACATAAATAACTCCCGCTAACCAAAAATATCAAAAGTTTCCACAGTACCCATATTAGCAACATTTGTTGTAAAAACTTTAGGAGCAAGTCCCTTAATTAAAGGATCTGCAATCATTGCCTCTATATTAATATGCTCTATTTTCATCTGCACTTCCTTGACACTGTCCCGACCACTAAACATTTGATGTCAATATGTTTTGATCCATTATAACTTTTATTGTTTATTGAAAAGAACACTGCTGCACTATTATCGCAGTAGAGTCAACAACTTTTAGCTCAGAAATAAAATTCATCAACTAAACGGCTTGAATTGTATCTCCATAACATGCTACAAATTTAGCTTGTATAGTAGAAGATGCCACCAGAGTCTGCTTAAAACTTTTCCACGAGATAGCACTACCAGCTAACATGAAAATATAACTTGAGATTGCTCTCAAATAATCTTGACATCCAGCAAAATCTGAGTCTGATGAGCCTACTACCTCAAGATGATTTGAACGCTAGAAAGCGAGCATGTAGCTTTCAGTTTTCTTTAAGTATCTCATAAATTTTGTATCCGCATCCAATGCTCTTGCCCAGGATTCGACTGAAACTTGAACACTGACTGCATAAGCTATATCTGGTCTAGTGCAAACTTGAGCATACATCAAACTCCCCACAACACTAGCATATGGAATCATCTTCATAGATTCTCTTTCTAACTCATTCCTTGGACATTGAGTTTTGTTGTTAAACTTATCCTCTTTTATGATAGGTACATCACCAGGTGCACATTTCTGCATATTGAACCTTTCCAGAATAGTCATATATAACTCTTCTGAGAAAGTCCCAACACGCCACTATTTCTGTTACGATGTATTTCAATGTCAAGCACATAAGTAGCTTTTCCAAGATCTTTCATTTCAAAATTANTCTTCTGAGAAAGTCCCAACACGCCACTATTTCTGTTACGATGTATTTCAATGTCAAGCACATAAGTAGCTTTTCCAAGATCTTTCATTTCAAAATTAGCAGATAATATCTTCTCTGTCTCATGAAGCAACCCCAAGTCACTGTCGTGATGCTTGCTTGAGACCATATAAGGATTCATTCAACTTACACACCAAGTTTTCTTTTCCCTTCACAACAAAACCTTCGAGTTGTCTTATGTTAACATTTTTCGAAAGATCTCCATTCAGAAAAATTGTGTTAACATCCATATGATGATTCTTCAAATCATAATGTGCCACAAATGCCATGATACTTCGAAAAGAATCTTTGGTAGGTGGTAGGCTACATGCTCATTTCGAGGGAAACAAGGTACCCATAGAATAACATTTAATTTTCTCTATGTTTACTTGATGTTAATTGTGGTTTTTGTTACGTAACTTAATTACCTTGAGGAAATTAAGATAACCCACAAAATCAAATCGATTTTTTTTATTGGATTAGTCGTAGTTGGACTCATTGTATTCCGTGGTTTTTTTAGTCCATGGCTTGTGGTGACTTAAATTAATGAAGCTTGTTTGGGTTAAAAAAAAAAAAAAAATTATACATCGAATACACACCTAAATAAACTAATATAATTAGTACAATGAACAAAAGATGAAGCACACCATGAAACTATTTAGGCATATTTTTGGTAAGTTGGATTATTAATATTGGACTAAAGGAAGATAAAATAACAAGAGTTTTAATACTATATACAAACTATGAAATTTTTGTGTCTATTAATTTATTCCTTAGCAACAAACACCACCTACTTCCCAACTTTGCGATAAGAGAGAAGCCCTAGCAGAGCTTTTGGTGCACTTTCAAGGCCGTCAGCTTTTTCTTCTATATGCATAATTTTGACTTCTTTAATTTTGGGTAAAATCTCTTAAGAAACCTCAGATAGAGGCTATCGTTGTCGAAAACTAAAAAACCCTTCAATACTGATTTGCTAAGTAGTAAGAAAAAGATTTTTACACCATCAGGCTACATCAGGTTGTACAGTGAGGTCATTTCACAGGCAGAAATCGGACCATGAAGTTAACGTTCACCAAACGTAGCGAAAAGTTTACCCTTTTGCAACGTTTTCTATAAACCTATCGCAACATTAAACGAACGTTGCCGAAGATTATATAATCTAAGAATTGGCAACGGTCAGTAAACGTTGCTATAGAATGATTTTTCTACCAACACCCGCTTAACGTTGCAATAAATAAAACTTTTTACAACACTAAATAAATGTTGCAAAAGACGGCATTAACAACATTCATTTAAAAAATGTTTCCAAATCTCAATTATGTTAACAAATTGCAACATTCACTTATTAGAATGCTGCGATAAATACCTTTAGCAATACTTAATTACTGAATGTTGCCTTTTATGTTGCAAAAGACCATTTTTGTTGTAGTGACAAAAGAATCGAGCATCTTTTCTCAACACTGTCAAAGCAAATATCAATTCTATTAGGGAAGTACCTGGTGGAGAATTCTGCTCCACTTTGGCTTCCATGCAATCCCTAAACCAGAAGCCAAGAATCAACCAGGTGCCAGTGAATGTGGGTGGTAGCCACCATTTTGGAGGTGGTGCTAACATGGCACTTCCGCAAGGAATGAGTCTTCCAACGGGACAAATCCAACCTCAGAATGAAACTTTCCCATCACAGCAATATGTGGTTCCACCAGGGCATCTTGGTTCTTGGACACAAAATATCATTAGCAACTCCACCAGCACTTCAGCCTCAAACCTGAACTACAACACCACTGGCAACACCAGCAGTAGCGGAATGAATTTTTCAATCATACCAAATCAATGGACTAATAACCTTCCTTGCTATAATCCGACTTTGTAAATTATACTAATCCTAAAGATAACATCTCTTTAAAACAGTGGCTCTAGATTATAATCCATCTCCATCACTATCCACTTGTTTAATTTCTTTTAACATTAAGTGGGTCTAGAAAGTGGTAGTTACTATTAAATACTATAGAAAAGAGTATTACAATGATCTGATTAGTAAGTAAATTAATTTTCTGAATGTTTGAAATAGAATAAATTAATCATTTATTGAAATTTATCACTAACTACACTAAATTTAGACGTAGAGCACACGAGAAATGCACGTGCTAACTATTCTATGAGAAATTAAATGAGAAGTCAAGTTAAATTCTGAAGTAAAAGAATATAAATTTTTCAATAACCCTTTCTCAAATGGTCTCATCCGTTCTCACACTGATAGTTAGGGATTACCAAATTAATGGCTACTAAGTTACCGAATGGTTATTAATTATCCGTTTTTAATTTTGACACTACGTGCGGAATTAATATATCAAAAGCAACAAGTCACTTTTAATTATTTGTAGATGATTAAGCACTCATGTCCAATTATCCTATACCCCAGTAATAAAGAAAACAATAAATAATGAACATGAAATGATGAAGGAGAAACCCCAATAAGGTAAAAACTCCGAGACCAAGCCAGTTACCTCCACTATAGACAATATACATTACAGTTTGTTTCCAACCTAGTAAATTCCACTAGTTTTCGCTGTTGTAATTCCTATAATCTCCAAGATCTGCTATACCCACCAGCTTCCTGATCTTCTATAGTTAGATGTTGTCTAGCCAACTCCACTGGACTTCCCAATCTACTTCCTGCAGCTTCCAAGATCAGTTGTCTCCTTCCAGCTTCCTGATCCTTTTCAATTGTCTCTTTCAAGTAGAATTCCAAGAATCTCCAATTTTTTCGCTTTTCCTGTGCTTGTAGTCCACCACTCTCAATGCCTGATCGAGAGAGTACATTCCTCAAAGTGTTGAGGAAGTCAGGTGTTTTGAATTCACGAACTTTGATATTTTTTGAAAACTTGGTTGTCGGATCTTAAGAATGATATAAATGATTCTACCAATGAATTGTTTTCTTGGATCTCTCAAAAGATGATAATAATATGTTATACCAATGAGGTACAATTAGACAACCACCCATTTTTGTGCAAGGGTATGTTGCTCGAGCGACGCCTGAGCGAGAAGGGAGGGACAATATTCTGTTTCTGTTGCTCGAGTGATGGCCAGGCGTGAGGCTAGCGAAATTCCGTGGCTTTGTTTCCCAACTCGAACTCAAACCCTAGGCTACCTAACTCAACTATACAAAATTGCACTTCACTCCTTGACACACATGTTTCAATTAAGTCGTTTTTGTTCACAGAATTGCCAATTACAATATTGAACCTAACACACCAATTTTCCATTCGTGTTCAGTTTCTCTGAGTCCAAAATCATGTCCACATTTCACTAATAAAGAACATGGTCTTTGTTAGAAACAAAAAGATACTAGAATGCTTTGATACCAATTAGTTAAGGATCGGGGTAAAATATTTAATGAACGAGAAAATAAGGGCAATACGAAAAATAATGGTGTGGAAAAAGAGGAGAATTTCAATTTTCCAAGAAAATAAAATTGTTTTACAAGATTTGATATTTTCAATATAAATCTAAACAATTCTCTCAATTTTCTAATGTATACAACAATGATCTAATTGTTATGTTGAGTCTATGAAGAGTCTACACATTGTGAAGCATTTATAGGAGCCAAATCTTCGAGTTATGGATGAAATATAACATAAAAATTGCGTAAAAATCCAACTAGGAGTCCAATTTTTCCATGAGGCGGAGCTGAAGCGCTGCTTCCCTGGTGCTCAGCGCTAGGGCCGTCACTCGCCGGGTGTAGGGATATCCTAAGCTGGCTTCGGGGTGCCCAAGAACTGTTCCCCTTGTTCCACAATGGCGTCGAGGCGCTGTGATCCCGACACTATAGAGCTTGCTCTCGTTAAGTTTTCCTTCATCCCAAAGTTCTCTACCCAATCCATGATGAAATTTGACCCCTCATCAAACCGGACTTTCGAACCAAAATTACTTAGTCGTCTTCCATCAATAAAACATTCAAATCACATGAAATTTGAGTCACAACATAACAGTTTTTAATGAATATGTGAAGAGGAAGACGGGACAGTGGAGGATACAAAAGCAATAGTTGTACGAGATGGAGTAATATTTGCAAAAGAAAATGGGTATCGGTTAGGAATGGTGGAGTGTGACTCCCTTTGAGCAGTGCAAAGTCCCAAATCTGATTTTCAATGTACTCTAAATATATTGATTTTGTCTGATATTTTACATTTAGTTGATTTTTATGTTGTTCTTGCAACTTTATTCCCCTTGAGGGAAATAAGGTGGCCCACAAAATGACATCTATTTTTCTTTATGTTTACTTGATGTTAATTGTTGTTCTTGTAAAGTAACTTTTTTCCCATGAGGGATATTGACATTAGATTGACACGTTTGTTGTTAAAAGTTTAATGTTTTTTGTAGTACATTTTATCTAGCTAAAGTTCAGGTCTCAATGTTATTGAAGTCTAGTATAGTATGGTCTTGCATAATGATTAGGAATGATGTCAACAAGTTAAGTGGTAGTAGGTAAAGAGTTCTTGACTAAAAGTGTGCTAGAAGTTTTTGTAATATATTCCAGCCGTGTAAGACTTTGAGATGTAATGAAAATTTCAGCTTTCTTCCTCTTTGTTTTCTTATTCCATCAAGGGAAATAAGGTAACCCACAAAATGAAATCTAATTTTCTTTTGATTGGACTGATCATAGTTGGACTGATTGTATTCCTTGGTTTTTGTCATCCTCAGCTTGTGGAGACTTCAATTAATGAAGATTGTTTGGGTTAAAAAAAAAAAAAGTACATCTAACATGCACCTAAATACACTTATATAATAGCATTAGTACAGCTAACAAAACATGAAGCACGCCATAAAACTATTTAGTCATACTTTTGATGAGGTGGATAAATAATATTGGATTACATTAAAGGAAGATAAGATAACTAGAGTCATAATACTGCATACCAAATATGCAATTTTTGTGTCGAATAGTTTATTCCTTAGCTACAAACACCACCTGCTTCCCAACTTTGCAACAAGACAAAACCCTAGCAGAGCTCTAGGTGCACTTCAAGGCTGTCAGCTATTTCTTCTATTTGCATAATTTTTCCTTCTTTCATTTTGGGTAGAATCGCCTCAAGAAACCTCGGACAGAGGCAATAGTAGTTCAAAACTAAAAACCCTTCAATATTGATTTTCTAAGTAGTAAGAATAAGTTGTATACACCATCAGGCTGCTCCTGCAGGTTGTACTGTGACATCATTCCACAGGCAGCAATCCGACCATGAAGTTTCATGTTGACAAGTACTGAATGGAGCATCTTTCCCCCGACACTGTCAAAGAAAAATATCACTTCTATTAGGGAAGTACCTGGTGGAGAATTCTGGTCCACTTTGGCTTCCATGAAATCCCAAAACCAGCAGCCAAGAATCTATCAGGTGCTGGTGAATTTGGGTGGTGGCTACCATTTCAGATGTGGTGCGAACATGGCACTTTTGCGAGGGATGAATCTTCCAACGGGAAAAATCTAAACTTTCCATCATAGAAATACATGGTTCCACCAACGCCTCCTGGTCTTGGACTCAAAACTTCATCAGCAAAGCCACCACTGATTCAGCCTCAAACCCGAACAACAACACCGCTGGCACCACCACCAACAGCAGCGGAATGGAATATTTTTTGATCAAACCAAATCAATGGCCTGATAACCTTTCTGGCTATAATTTATCTCAGTAAATGTTACTAATCCTAATGATACCATCTCTTTAATATAGTGGCTCTAGATTATAATCCATCTCCAACACTATCCACTTGTTTCGTTTTGGAGTGCACGAGAAATGCACGTTTTAACCACTCTACAATAAGTTAAGGAGAAGTCAAATTTTGCCATAACCCTTTCAAAAATAGTCTTGTCTGTTCTCACACCCATCGTCCCTGTGTATTCAATTCTGTGAGTTCAAAATCCTGCCCTCATTTCAGTAATACAGAACATGCTTTTGACAGCATATTTGAAGTGGACGATGAGGCAGTGGAGGATGCAGAAGCAATAGCCATTTGAGATGGACTAATATTTGCAAAAGAAAATGGGTATCAGTTAGCAATGGTGGAGTCCTTCAGGCAGTGCAAAGCCTCACATTGGATTTTCAATGTACCTGGAATGGGTTCATTTTGTCAGATATTTTACAGTTAGTTGATTTTTTATGTGGTTCTTGTAACTTTATTCCCCATAAAAAGACATCTAATTTTCTTTATATTTACCTGATGTTAATTGTGGTTCTTGTAACATAACTTTATTTCCGTCAAGGGAAATAAGGTAACCCACAAAATCACATCTAATTTTCTTTTGATTGCATTAGTTGTAGTTGGATTGGTTGTATCCCTTGGTATTTTTCATCCTGAGCTTCAAATAATGTATTTTGTTTGGGTTTAAAAAAAATGTACATCCAATATGCAACTAAATACACTAATATAATAGCATTAGTACATTTAACAAATCATGAAGCATGCCATGAAACTATTTAGCCATATTTTTGGTAGGGTGGATTAGTAACACTGGACTACGTTAAAGGAAGATAAGATACCTAGATTCTGAATACTGTATACCAAATATGCAATTTTTGTGTCGTATAGTTCATTCCTTAGCTTCAAACACCACCTGCTTCCCAACTTTGTGACTAGAGAAAAGCCCTATCAGAGCTATTGGTGCACTTTAAAGGATGTCAGCTATTTCTTCTGTGCGCAAAATTTTGCATTTTTTTTTTGGGGTAGAATCGTCTTCACAAACCTCAGACTGAGGCAGTAATTGTAGAAAACTAAAAAAACTATTCACTACAGATTTGCTATGAAATACCACAAAAATACGCATAATATATAATATGAGGTATAAATGCAAGTTTTGAGATTTCAGGGTAACCTAACAATTTTGCCATTTTCTAAGGACCTTTTGTTAATATTCCTAATAATTCGATATATATGAGTTTTACATGAAATTAAATTTTAATATTATTTTGGATATCTATTAAAATATTATCGAATTATCTAATAAAAAAATATTTATATAAAACTTGAAATTTGCACACATCATATTAGAATCTTATCATCATGTAGTTATAATTTTTTAAAATTCAAATTTCATGATAAGTTTGTTTGATGAAAGACCAGTCCAAATTTGAATTAAGAGTCCTATTAGAACTCTTATTATGTAATTATCCTTATCAAATCACACCTATAAATACTCTCTCATTGTTGCATTTCAATTCACACAAATTAAGAGTAGAGAAAGAGAGAGAAAAAATAGAGAGAGGAAAAGAAAAAAAATTTGAGAGGGGGGAGGAAACGTGAATGAGAGAGAGAAAAGAAAGGAAAAGAAAATAGAGAGAAAATCTTTTTGGCACATTCGAGATCTATTCGCAAGAATTTTCAGTCCTAAGTAGCTCAAACATACAAGCTATTCGACGAATTAGGTATGTATTTCTCTAAATGTAAAGTGATTTTGTGTTTTCACTTTTTAATATTTTAAATTATGTGCTATTATTGATTCAATATAAAAAAGGATCTTGTGGATTATACCTAGGGTATTATTATGTAGATCTACACAGAAATCAGCCATAGGGCTAAATACCATAAGTGGAGATTGAGAATGGGTACGACCTAAATAAGAGTGAGACGGTCACGTTTCTATCCCATTAGAAAAGTTATGTTATGTACGTAATTTACTTGCTTTTTATATTATATTGTGTCGTATACTCATTCCATATGTAAAGTATTTTTCAGATGCTTAATTGAACGAAGTTGGAGGTTGAAAATGCTGATAGAGTCTATGTTGCTGGATCAAGAATTTTATTTTCTTTCAATATTTAGCAGTTAGTTTAAAATTATTTTGCAGTAAAAAATTTACTTTCAAAATCGATGAATTTATATTTCTTTAGTGGATTGAATTTATTAGATATATTATGAGACAACAAAATAGCTTATTTTATTCTATATTTTTTTTTTATTTCAGTATGTCAATCAATTTATATAATGGCTAAAATTAAGTAACCTCCTGGATATAGGTTTCGGGGCTTTACAGCTTGGTATAAGAGCTTAGTTAATGTTTTCTGCAGACTTTATAAAATTAAAATTTTAGATTTCTTTATACGTTAAAGTAGGATCCACACGACATTGGGATCGACATGATGAGCTTCTAACTAACGATCTAAAGTATGAAATTTCTTTAGTTTTAAACAAGTGATTGCTTGAACTTGATATCTCCTCATTGTAGAAAGTTAAATTGTTATATTTTACAGAAAACTCATCGCCATGTTTATTTAGAGTCATGATGAGAATTAGAAAAGTTATTGAGTAAAGGAGTGATTATGTAGAAATAAAATAATGTAAAGCCCATTTATTCAAATGTTATTGGAAACAATATGAATATATTGAACAGAAATAACACTAATTATACTAAAATATTCTATTGTTGTCAGCTAAATCAGGTTAGTTGAATTGACTTAAATGGCCTCTAATATACAATCCCCATATTTAAGGTTTTGATGACAGCTAACTTAGCACGAGAATTACTAGCTGCTATGCGAGAGATATTGCAGTAGTAACCACCTCAACAACCACAAGGCAGGCTTGGATCATCTTCAATTATAGAATAGTTTCGCAAGATGCACTCACCCATGTTTGATTGTGGCCTCGATCTACTAGCTACTGAGGAATGGCTTCGCCATCTTGAACGTATTTTTAGGTTTATGGAATAAAATCCTTTGTGTGGTATTTATAATATAGAAGAGAACATGTCATTGGTGGGAGATGACTACTAGGTCATGCATTGAGGAGCAACAACGTAACCTTACATAGGCACAGTTCAAAGAGACAGTGCTTCAAAAGTACTTTCTAGCTTTAAGAAATAAGAAAGAAGCTGAGTTTCTTAAGTTGAAGCAGGTGAACATGATGCTCACTAATTATGAGTGAAAGCTCGAGGAGTTATCATCCAGATTTTCCCCACATCTAGTAGACACAGAGAAGAGATGAGCACGTCGGTTTGAGCGTGGACTGAGAACAGACATTAGGAAAGCAATGGTAGTATTCCAATTGGGTACTTATCAGGGAGTTCTGAAGAAAACTCAAGTATATGCCTTTGATGATGATCATACTAATGAAAGTAGTTAGCAACATATAAACTCTTTAGAGAAGCAAAAATGGTATGGCAATATCAACAAGAACAACAAAGGTCCTGACAAAAAAGGGAAGGATAGAAACAAGTGCCAACATTAGTGTCAAGAATCAACGATCACTCTATCCTAAATGTCAAAAACCTCATAGGGAGAATTCCTAGAAGGAAAAGGTGTCTATTACGATGTGGAAAGCCAAGGCACGTTTTGAAAGACTGGTTTAGGGATAACCTAAGAACACTGAAGATCAGAAAGTAGGCAAGGCTAGAATTTTTGCTTTAACACAGGAACAGGCTGAGCATTACTGCAATGTGGTGGCAGGTATCATATCAATCTCTGACATGCCTGCTTTTATATTAATTGATTCAGGAGCTACTCACTCATTTGTTTCTTCGATATTTGTTACAAAGTCGTATATAGAATGTTTACCTATTGATAATATATTAGAAGTATCCCTACCATCTGGGAAGGCGCTTAACGCAATTTATATTGCTACGAACTTAAATTTAGAAATGGATGGGAAGATTATAAAAACAAACTTGGTGGTTCTAATCCTGAAAGATTTTGACGTTATACTTGGAATGGATTTGTTTTCAAAAAATCATGCAACCATTCGTTATTTTGAGAAGGATGTAATTTTTCAATGACCTGATCAAGAAGAATTTCATTTCTTCGGAATAATGGTGAAACCTCTATCCCGACTTATATCAGAAATGCAGGCTGAACACTTGCTGAAAAAGAAGTCTACTCAAGGATTCTTGGTGTCTTGGACTAGCATTGATCAGAAGGAGTTAACCATTGACGAAGTTCGAGTGGTTAGGGATTTTTCAGACGTATTTTCAGAAGTTTTACCAGGAATTCCTCCAAACCGAGAGGTCGAATTTACTATTGCTATCGTACCGGGCGCTACACCAATTTCAAAGGCCTCTTATCGTATGGCACCAATAGAATTTCAAGAATTGAAAGTACAGTTGTGGGAGTTGCTAGACAAGGTTTTATTAGACCTAGTGTCTCACCATGGTGAGCGCCAATATTGTTCGTAAAGAAGAAGGATTGATCGATGAAAATGTGTATCGATTATCAAGAGCTGAACCGTATTATAATTAAAAATAAATATCCCCTTCCTAAAATTGAAGATTTATTTGACCAGCTACAATGTCCCAAAGTCTTTTCGAAAATTGATTTAAGATCAGGTTATTATCAGTTGAAAATTAAAGCAACTGGTGTTCGTAAGACAGCATTTAGGACTCGATATGGGCACTATGAATTCTTGTTGATGCCTTTTGGCTTGACAAATGCACCAGCAGTCTTCATGGATCTCATGAATAGAGTTTTCAACAACTATTTGGATCAGTTTGTTATTGTCTTCATTGACGATATACTAATCTATTAAAAGAGTGAGCATGAATATACGGAATACCTAAAGATTACTCTCTAAATACTAAGAAACGAGAAGCTTTATGCCAAATTCAAAAAGTGCGAATTTTATCACAATAGAGTTAGATTTCTAGGCCACGTAATCACATCCCAATGAATTGAAGTTGACCCAGGTAAAGTGGAAGCAATCACGAATTGGCCTCTACCAACTAATGTTAGAGAAGTGCGCAGCTTCTTGGGATTAGCAGGTTATTTAGGAGATTCATTGAAGGGTTTTCAAAGATTGTCATTCCAAATACTCAATTAACAAGAAAGAATATAAAGTTCCAATGGACGAATAAGTGTGAACAATGCTTTCAGTAACTAAAATAGAGATTGACCTCAACTCTAGTTTTGACCCTACCCAAGAGTAAGAAGGCTTCGTTATCTACAGCGATGCATCTAAGCAGGGTCTGGGATGCGTACTTATGCAGCATGGTAAAGTTATTGCATATGCTTCCAGACAACTAAAATCATATGAAGAAAACTACTCAATGCATGACCTGGAGTTAGCAGCAATAGTTCATACACTAAAATACAGCAACACTATCTCTATGAAACTAAGTGCGATATTTATACGGAACACAAGTGCCTAAAGTATTTCTTCACCCAAAAGGAATTGAACATGAGATAGTGTAGATGGCTAGAATTAGTGAAAGATTATGATTGTGCCATTCATTACCATCTAGGAAAGGCTAATGCAGTTGCTGACGCATTAAGTAGAAAGACAACAAGACATTTGGCAGCTTTACCCACGATACAGAAATCATTGATCAGAGATATAAATACTTGCAACATGAGGTGATCTCATCTTCAGTAAATATTGCAGCACGAATTGCTACCATCACCGTTCAACCAATAATTACAAATCGAATTAAGAAAGCCTAGGATAGAGATCCATTTTTGCAAAAGATTAAAGGTGAAGTTGGTACATGCAAACGAAAGGGTTTTGAGTTAGCTGAGGATAATACCTTGATGTTTAAAGAAAGATTGTGTGTACCGAAAGATGAGATTATATTAAATGAAATATTAGAAAAAGTTCACTTCGTCCCATATGCTATACATCCCAAGGGAACAAAAACGTATAAAGATCTTCAAAGCATATTTTGGTTGCGGAATATGAAAAGGGGAAGAGGTCTATTCATAAAGATGTGCATGGTTTGCCAGCAAGTAAAAGCAGATCATCAGAGGCCATCAAGATTATTAAATCCACTAGAGATTCGCCATAGATTTTGCAGTAGGTTTTTCAAAATCAAATAGAGGAAATGATGCAATTTGGGTTATTGTCGACAAATTGAAAAAGTCTGCTCACTTTTTACCAGTAAAGATGACTTTTAATATGGATCAATTCTAGGGCCTGAGATTATTGAGCGAAATTGAGAAGATTCGGGCTAGAATAAAGAATGCCCAAGATCGACAAAAAAGTTATACTGATAACAGGAGGAAGGATCTCGAATTCAAGGTTGGTGACAAAGATTTTCTAAAAAAAGCTCCTAGAAAGGGAGTTATTTGATTTGGCAAAAGGGAAAAGCTTCAACCAAGATATATAGGACCTTTTCAGAGCGTGTGGGAACTGTTGCTTATGAGCTTGCATTGCCTCTTGAACTTTCAGCAGTACACAATGTCTTCCATGTCTCTATGCTTCAGAGATATATATCAGATCCTAGGCACGTGATTAATCCTTATTCGTTAGACATTCATCTAGATCTAACTTACGAGGAAGCTCCAGTAGTCATCTTGGATAAAGAGATTCGAATGCTTAAATAGAGAAATTCCATCAGTAAAAGTGCAGAATCACGCGGTTGAAAAGTCAACTTTGGAACATGAGACATATCTTAAAGCTAAATACCCACAGCTTTTTGGCAACCAACGTAAATTTCGAGGACAATTTTTTTTAGGAGGGGAGAATGCAATACCCCAAAAATACGCATAATATATATTTGAGGTATAAATGCAAGTTTTGAGAATTTAGGGTAACCTAACAATTTTACCATTTTCTAAGGACATTGTGTTAATATTCCTAATAATTCGATAGATATGTTTTACATGAAATTAAATTTTAATATTATTTTGGATATCTATTAAATTATTATCAAATTATCTAATAAAAACCTATTTAGATTAAACTTGAAATTTGCGCATATCCATATTAGAATCTTATTAGTTATATTTTTTTAATATTCGAATTTCGTATTAAGTTTTTTTCATGAAAGACCAATCCAAATTTGAATTAAGAGTCCTATTAGAACTCTTATTATGTAATTATCCTTATCAAATCACACCTATAAATACTCTTTCATTGTTGCATTGCAATTCACACAAATTAAGAGTAGAGAAAGAAAAGAAAGGAGAGAGAAAAAAAATAGAGAGAGGAAAAGAAAAAAAAAACGTGAGAGAGGGGAGGAAACGTGAATGAGAGAGAAAAGAAAGGAAAATAAAAAAAAAAATCTTTGTTGGCGCGTTCGAGATCCGTTCGCAAGAATTTTCAGTCCTAAGTAGCTCAAGTATACAAGCTATTCGACGAATTAGGTATGGATTTCTCTAAATGTCAAGTGATTTTGTGTTTTCACTTTTTAATATTTTAAATTAAGTATTTTATGTGCTATTATTGATCCAAAATAGAGAAGGATCTTGTGGATTATACCTAGGGTATTATTATGTAGATCTACAAAGAAACCAACCAGATAGCTAAATACCCTAAGTGGAGATTGAGAATTGGTATAACCTAAGTGAGAATGAGACGGTCGCATTTCTATCCCACTAGAAAAGTTATGTTATGTGCGTAATTTACTTGCTTTTTATATTAGATTGTGAAAATGCTGATATGCAATTTCTAGTGGGTGCATTTGTATGCTCATTCCATATTTAAAATATTTTTTAGATGCTTGATTGATTGGAGTTGGAGGTCGAAACTGCTGACAGAGTCCGTGTCGCTGGATCAAGAATCTTATTTTCTTTCAATAATTAGCATTTAGTTTAAAATTATTTTTCTATTAGAAATTTATTTTCAAAATCAATGAATTTATATTTCTTTAAAGGATTGAATTTATTGGATATACTATGAGACAACAAAATAGCTTATTTTATTCTACATTTTTTTTATTACAATACGTCAATCATTTTTTATAATGGCTAATGGAATTAATTAACTAACCTTCGGGACATAGGTTTCAGGGCGTTGCATGCAAAGTAATAAGAATCAGTTGTGTATACCATCAGGCTGTTCCAGGTTGTACCGTGAGATCAATTCACAGGAAGGAAGTTGACCATGAAGTTTCATTTTGAGAAGCACAGAATCAAGCATCTTTCCTCCAACACTGTCAAAGGAAATATCAATTCTTTTAGGGAATAACCTGGTGGAGAATTCTGGTCCACTTTGGCTTCAGTGCAATCCCTAAACCAGCAGCCAAGAATCAATCAGGTGCCAGTGAATTTGGGTGGTGGCTACCATTTTAGTGGTACAGTGAACATGGCACTTTTGCAACCTCAAAATGAAACGTTCCCATCACAGCAATACGTGGTTGCACCAGGGCCTCTTGGTTCTTGGACTCAAAACATAATCAGCGATGCCACCTCCACTTCAGCTACAAACCCAAACAACACCACATCTCGCCCACCACCAACACCAGCGGAATGGATTTTTCGATCAACCCAAAATCAATGGCCTCATAACCTTCCTGGCTATAATCCGTCTCCGTAGATTTTACTAATCCAAACGATATTGTCTCTTTAGCCCGTGTTTGGTGGCCTTTAAACTTAAAGAGCTTTGTTTTGAATAGTAATATTTTGGAGAATGTGTGCTTAAAAAGTAGGGAACAGTTTTAGATTTATATATAAAATATTTTGTCGTGTGAATGTGTGATTGAAAATAAGTATAAGAAATAAATTAAAGTAAATAAAAAAATACCAAATATGGGCTTAATACAATGGCTCTAGATTACAATTCATCACCAAAACCATCCACTTGTTTCATTTCATTCAAAATTAAGTGGCTCTAGAAAGTAGTAACTACATTAATTTTCTGAATGTTTGAAATACAAAAATTAATGATTTTGAGAAATCTGTTACTAATTACACTAAATTTAGAAGTGGAGCGCACGAGAAATGCACGTGCTTACAAGTCTACAAGAAGTTAAACGAGAAATCAAGTCAAATTCTCAAGGTCAGGTCAAAGAAAATAAATTTTACCATAAACCTTTCTGAAATAGTCTTATCTTTTCTTACACCAATAACCATATGAGACGGACTGATATTTGCAAAAGAAAATGGGTACCGGTTAACGACGGTGGAGTGTGACTCCCTTCACGTAGCGCAAAGTCTCAAAACAGATTTTCAATGTACCTGAATGTATTGATTGTGTCTGATATTTTACATTTAGGTGATTTTTTTTTTTTTTACGGTTCTCATAACTTTATTCCCCTTGACGAAAATAAGGTGGCCTACAAAATCACATTTAAGTTTCTTTACATTTACTTGAGATTAACTGTGTTTCTTGTAACGTAACTTTATTTTCCTCGAGGGAAATAAGGTAACCAACAAAATGCATTTAACTTTCTTTTCATTGGATTATTCGTAGTTGGACTGATTGTATTCCTTGGTTTTTTTTTTTCTCATCTCGGATTGTGGCAACTTCAAATAGTGTAGTTTGTTTGGGTTTTAAAAAAAAATTATACTTCTAATATGAACCTAAATACACAAATACAATAGAATTAATACAGTTAGCAAAACACGAAGCACGCCATGAAACTATTTAGGCATATTTTTGGTAGGGTGGAGAAGTAATATTGGACTACGTTAAAGGAAAATAAGATACCTAGAGCTTATATACTGTATACCGAATATGCAATTTCTGTCGTATAATTTATTCCTTCGCTGAAAACACCACCTGCTTCCCAACTTTGCGACTAGAGAAAAGCCCTATCACAGATGATGGTGCACTTTCAAGTCCAACAGCTATTTCTTCTATATGCATAATTTTGCCTTTACCTCAGACAGAGGCAATAGCAGTCGAAAACTAAAAATCCATTCGGTTCTGATTTGCAAAGTAATACGAATAAGTTGTGCACTCCATCAGGCTGCTCCAGGTCGTACTGTGAGATCATTCCACAAGAGGCAATCCGACCATGAAGTCTCAGGTTGAGAATGGCCAAATCAAGCATATTTCCTCCAACACTGTCAACGCAAATATCAATTTTATTAGGGAAGTACCATGTGGAGAAGTGTAGTCTACTTTGTTTCCATGCAATCCCTAAACCAGCAGCCAAGAATCAATCAGGTACCAGTGAATTTGGGTGATGGCCACCATTTTGGTGAGGGTACGAACATAGCACTTTGCAAAACCGAAAGAAGAATAAACTTTCCCATCACAGCAATCCGTGGTTCCACAAAGGCTCTAGATTATAATCCATCGCCAACACTATCCACCTGTTTCATTTCTTTCAAAAATAAAGTGGCACTAGAAAGTGGTAATTACTATTAAATATCTTAGAAAAGAATAACACAATGAACTAATTAGTAAGTACATTAATTTTCTGAATGTTGGAAATAGAAAAATTTATTATTACTTATGCTAAACTTAGAAGTGGAGCGCACGAGAAATGCACGTGCTAACTAGTCTATGAGAAGTTAAACGAGAAGTCAAGTCAAATTCTCGAGGTCAGGTCAAGGAAAATAAATTTTTCCATAAACCTTTCTGAAATAGTCTCATCGTTTCTTACACTAATTGTCCATCCGTATTCAAATTCTCTTAAGTCCAAAATCTTTTCCTCATTTCCGTATTACAGAACATGGTTTTGACTGCATATTTGAAGAGGACGATGTCCGCAGTGGAGGGTGCAGAAGCAATAGCCATATGAGACGGACTGATATTTGCAAAAGAAAATGGGTACCGGTTAACGACGGTGGAGTGTGACTCCGTTCACGTAGTGCAAAGTCTCAAAACAGATTTTCAATGTATCTGAAAGTATTGATTGTGTCTGATATTTTACATTTAGGTGATTTTTTTTTGCGGTTCTCATAACTTTATTCCCCTTGATGAAAATAAGGTGGCCTACAAAATCACATTTAAGTTTCTTTACATTTACTTGAGGTTAACTGTGTTTCTTGTAACGCAACTTTATTTTCCTCGAGGGAAATAAGGTAACCAACAAAGTGCATTTAACTTTCTTTTCATTGGA
>CAIGRP010091254.1:10140-24137 GCA_903798385.1 Fraxinus cuspidata | reverse complement strand
TAATATTAAAAGTTTGATTAGTAAGATATCCCAACTAGCAATCACTTGTATAATTTAATAAAAAGTTATAAAATTTATTGGGGCCATGATTAGTGGGGATTAAAATCAAATTTTTAGTAAATCTCGATAAAATTTGATTAAATATATAATTTAAAAATTGATATGTAATTAAAATTAATTGTTGAGTTTCACTTAGATTAAATCACAGTCAAGTTAAAAGTCGAGATTTGCTTCATGTACATAAGCAAAATCAACAGAAATTCACCAGATCACTCACATATGTGGGTCCCGCAAATTTTATTTTTTAAAAAATATACTGTGGGCACCACTCATTGTGAATATTCTGGTGTTTTCCGTGGAAACATTTATGTACGATGGAAAAATTGTTAAAAGTCATATTAACAGTGTCTTGTCTGTCATTCAATAAGATCCCAAAATTTGGAATTTTCAAATCTTGTGATTCCCAATTCCCAAACAAACAAATAATTAATCAATTTTGACCGTCGGTAGATACATTCTCAAATGGCGACGATTATAGTAAAAGTCAAACTCTTGCGCTGACCCGTGGCAATAGTACGTATTTCCGACTTTACTAAAATCTCCTTACCACTTTTTTTTTAAAGCAAATTCACTTAAAAATTAAAACTAAAAAGTAGGTTTGGAAGTAAATAGATAATTTTTTTTTTAATTTTAAAGTATGAAAATGTAATTTATGCAAATATATTTAAAACATATTTTGAAAATATTTCTAACCATTGAAATTATAAGTTTCCATTTGACATAGTTATAAATTATTTATAAAGAGAGATAATAAGAAAAATTATAACATGTCTTACAAAATATGTAGTAATAAAAAATTAAAATCAATGTTAGACTTTGAGAGTTTATAAATTTGTGTCTAAATAAATGTGAAGTAAATAAAAATGACTACAAATAAATGAATAACATCTTTAAGTCTCAAGAAATATGTGAATAAAAACCTATTTATACAAACTATGGGGAGTCTTATATTTATTTACGTATTTATTCCCGACTATATCTTCAATTCGTATAAAAATTCTTATTACACTTTTTATTTTCTCTCTTCTTTAAAAAAAATGCATACATACGATCTTCGATACTTCTTATTTTTAATCTAATGAGATTTATAAATACCAACTTTATGTTCTTAACTAGAAACCAATGCATTCAACTTTTTTAGTTCGTATTATAAATTTGAATTTCATAATACTAAAATCAAGGGGAACGTTAGGTGAATTCATAAAATTTTGACGCTCCCTACACATTTTTATTTAGCCTACGTTTAGTAAGGATTAAAATTAGATTTTTAAAAGATTTTAATAAAAATAGACGAAATATGTAGTTGAAATGCTACGAATTTCATAAAATATGTAGTTGAATTAAAATTTTAACTTCTACCAAACAGGCTTTAAAAAGAACATTGAAATGTCATTGTTAATGCATCATTTTAATAATAAATTTAAAAGTCACGGTTAGAATTGTTGATTTTGAACGGGTTGGACTAGGGATATTATGAATCAAATTGTAAGGGCAAAATCGTCAAATACACCATCCAGTAGTTGATCTAATGAAAGTGAAAGCCAAGGAATATAAACACACCGTTCCTTCGACCTTACAATCTTTCCCTTTTTCTTCGAAATCTTGTTTCACTGTGCGCAACTTTTCACTCAAATTCCCTTATTTTATGGCTTATTTTTAACTTACATAATCGATTTATTAACTTTGTTCTCATATCACTGTTTTACAGTACAAATTTTGTTACTTTTATATAAAGTGATTGTTGCTAGAAGGATTGAGAATTTGCTTTGGGAAAATGGGTTTCTGGGATCTGACACATTTTTCTTGACGACCCAGGTGAGGAAATTGCCATCTTTTTACTGAACACGTCGATCATTTATCTTGACTCTTGCAAAGATCTGTGCTTTGGATTTGTATCCGTTGTAGGTATTAATTTTTTGTTGTTGTGATCTTAAATTATTTGGATTTTCAAATTTTATCCTTTTTTAGAATTTTAAGGCTTCTTTCTTGTGCAATTGAGAGTTTGAACGCTTTTCGAGGTTATAACAATTTTTTTGATCGAATATATATTTGGTAAATGATTGAAAATTTAAGTCAATAGACCATTTTTTCTTCTTTCCTGGGATGTAGGTTTATATGGTTGTGTTCAAAGACGATGAGTAGTTATGGTGAAACAGAGGATCGATTCTTCGACAGCCGTGACGAGGTCTCTTCTGTATCTGATTTGGGTTTTGATTGCTCCGAGGGCTGTTCAACTCCTGATCTCGATAACTGTGCTCTTGGATACGAGTTTTGGACTAAGATACCTGAAAGTGTTGATGAAAGACGTGCTAAGTTTTTGAAATGGGTCGGTTTGAGTTCACATTGGTGCACAGCCGATAGAGATGAAGAGGAGAATTTACGTGATGAAGAAATCAAAACGGGCATTGATAGGTTAAGGGATAATGGTGAGACCGAGTTGGCAAATTCGGATTCTGAAACTCAGTTTTTCTCATGTCTGTCCTTGCAGGCGTTTTGCTCCTATGACTCTACAGAGTTAGTAGAAAATAGTGTTGTAGACAAGGATATATGGAAAATTAAAAATTTGGATGATGGAACTGAATTTGTGGTGGATGAACTTAGTGACCATGGCACACCTACCAGATTACGTGAAGTTGGTTCCAATAAAATTGTGTTACTTGAAGAGTTTCACAAGACTCTTGGCTCATCAGCTTTGGTTCAGCGGTTATTGAGGAAAGAATCTAAGGGCTTTAACATGCTTGATTCAAAGAAGAAAGTGAAAAGCAGTTGGCTCAGGAGATTGGGTTTCATGACTCGTAATTCAGATAAAATAAAGGAGGTTCATTTGAAACCTGATGAGATCAGTTCAAAGACAGTGGCTAGTTGTCGAAGAGTTCCAGTCCATGCATCTAGAAAACATTCAAAAGAACTGTCCTCTCTGTATACAGGGCAAGAATTTTCTGCACATGATGGCTCAATCTTGACAATGAAGTTCAGTCCTGATGGAAATTACCTTGCAAGTGCTGGGGAAGATGGCGTTGTCCGTGTGTGGAAGGTGTTTGAAGATGATATTTTAAACAAATTCAACATTCAAGACACTGATCCCTCATCTTTATACATCTCTCTGAATAATTTTTCCAAGTTAGCTCCTCTAGATGTTGATAAACAAAAGACTAGTAAGATGAAAAGTTTGAGAAAATCGTCGGACTCAACTTGTGTCATTCTTCCACCTAAGGACTTCCGATTATTGGAGAAACCTCTGCATGAGTTCTACGGGCATACGGGTGAGGTTTTGGCTCTCTCATGGTCCAAGAATGGGGTTAGTATATATATTTATCACGTCCATGCATTTCAATGTAATATTTTCTCTAAATATCATGGAGTGCTTGGACTGCATTTTAAAGGGGATTCATGTGGTTTTTAACGATGCTTGTCTTGCTATTTTGCAGCATTTGCTGTCATCTTCAGTCGATAAAACAGCTCGCTTATGGAAGATGGGACATGACCAGTGCCTTGGCATATATTCACATAATAACTACGGTAAGTCTGGCAGCTAGATTGGTTTACTTAGATATTATATACTAACTTCTCTGCAACGCTTTGTTTTTCTGGACTTAATACATATGTTTAATTCTTATATTATTCGTGGTACAGTGACCTGTGTTGAGTTCAATCCCGTGGATGATAATTATTTCATTAGTGGTTCAATAGATGGGAAAATACGCATCTGGGAAGTTCAAGGCCGTCGAGTCATTGATTGGATCGATATTAGAGAAATAGTAACTGCCGTGTGTTATTGTCCTAATGGCAAGGTCTGATGGACATCTTACTTTTAGCTTTCCTTTTTTTGTGGTGTCCTTAATCTTTTGGTCGGTTTCTTTTAACATATGTTATATCTTATTGCTTCAGGGAGGTATAATTGGCTCCATGGAAGGCAATTGCCGTTTTTATGATGTTGAAGGTATGTATATATTAATTTTATGTCATTGAATATTAAAATGTTATTATTGAGTTTACAATCTAGCCACATTTACTACTTTTTGCTAAGAATTACAATTATTTACTTACTTACAAGAAAGAAAACTAATAGTTGTATAAGCACAGATACTCTAAACATGGAAACATATAAAAAATGGCAATTTTAGGCTGTCTATGATACTCCACTATTGAAGTATTAGAGTCATACACTTGTAGACAAATTTGTTAATGATTAAATAAGGCTCCATATTAATGAAAAATAAGCGAAGTGTTAAGCTTTCTGTATTTCATATGGTACATGCAATTTTGAGGTGATGTAATAACATTTCTATATAGGTAAATTGAATGCAAGATATATATAAATATACCGGAACATGGCTTTCACTTAAATATACCGGAACATGGCTTTCTCTGGGGGAAAACTTTGCATACATATGCTCCCATATGTACATATGCAATGTTGTGTAGTTTTATATGTTTACTTCCAAGTCCCTGATGTTTTATGTACTATACTTTGGAAAATGACATGTCTATCTACTGTGTCCCTTGTGTCCATGTTTGTTTGTCTGTTGTGGTCGATTATAACTCCTGATGGTATCTCCAGTCTGCCACCCAAGAAGATTAGTACTTGGAGGAGGATAAATTAAATTTCATTTCCTTACAGCAGTTAACAATTTAACACTGGAAAGTGTTTTTAGGTAGCTTAGGTTGAGAATGCATAGCGTCGAGACTCGAATGTGATACCCATTGACTTCTTGTTTGCTTAATAATGCACTTTGTAGTACTTGTACTTACTCATGATCACTGAACATCTCAACCAATAGTTTCAACTGGAGTTTCGAGACAAGTTTTGAATGGACAACTTTTAATTAAATGTTTTTGTAGAAGCCATAGGTTTTGTGATGTTGGAACGACAATACTTATTAATTTTTATTAGGGTTATTCCTTGCAATTTTGTGTTCTTGAAGATGTATGTACTTGTAGAGAAGTGTATGAACTCAAAATGGTTGTTCATATGATGTGTGTTCTTTCATCTCCACCTTACATGTATGTTTGTGCATTTCCTTTGTTTATATTATAAGGATATAGAGCTTTGATGTTGGAATCTATTTTTTGATGCTCAACAAGAAATATATGTATTTTATTGTGGTTACAAATATGTCAAGCATTATACTATATAATTATACTGCGAGCCATTCATAATTTGTGATGTGTACAATGATCAATATATAACAATTACTCAAATGACTTTTTAGTTTAATACTCTTATGTGAACGACGGATAATAATATGCCATAACCACTTTGGTTTAGATAATCGTCTGCAATTGGGTGATCAAATATGCCTAAAGGGGAAAAAGAAGTTAACTGGCAAGAGAATAACTGGATTTCAGGTACTCATTTGCACTCTGTTGTCATTTTTTATTCATTGTTTTACTATCTGCACATTTGATGTCTTTGTTCATGTATAGATCATGTAGTTGTTCATTGTTCAGTTTTGCCCGAGTGATGTGAGCAAAGTGCTGGTCACTTCTGCTGATTCGCAAGTTAGAATTCTTTGTAGTACCAATATCATCTGCAAATTCAAAGGTGGAAAGTTCCTTCTTTTTTGTTTGTTTTCAATGAGTGCATGATTTGCATTCTTTTTTCACTACACTATTAGCTCTTTGTAATGATATGGTTATTTACCTGCCCAGGAACTTACTAAAATTTGTAAACAATTTGAGATTGAAATATTTTAATGAATATTATACTTGTACAGAAGAACTATTAGAGATATAGAAAACCGAGATCTTGAAAATATGACAAATCGGAAAGGACGCATGAATTTTATTGTTCTCAATCTCTAGTTTTTTGACTTCTAGGTAATCGAAGTTCAGGAAGCCAAGTACCAGCATCTTTCACATCAGACGGGGAACATATTGTTTCGACTACTGAGGATTCAAATGTCCATGTGTGGAGCTACTCTACCCAGGACCAGAAATCATCTCGATCAAAGAACTTGTGGTCATGTGAAAGTTTCTTGTCACACAATGCTTCCATTGCTATTCCTTGGTGTGGCTTGAAGAACAAGTTAGTAGCTCTACCAGGAAGCATTTTAGGAGATGGACATTTAGATGAGAAAATGTTCCAAAAATTGCCTGCTTCTTTCCCTGATTGTTTCACGACAAGCCTCGGGTTTTTCTTGGATGCTTTATATAAGGGAATATCTACATGGCCGGAAGAGAAACTCCCCCAATCAAGCCCAGTGGCAGTTTCACGTTCTATGTGCAGATCTGAGTTCAAGTTTCTAAAGAGTGCTTGGCAGAGCACAATAAATTCTCCTCATTTGTGGGGACTTGTGATTGTAACTGCAGGCTGGGACGGATGTATCAGAACATTTCTCAATTATGGATTGCCTATTCGATTCTAAACCAAAATTGTGAGGGCTTCGCGCTCTCTCGCCCCAACTCACACCCTTTGTGAAAAATTTCGGAGAATTTGCATAAAGTAAAGAAAGTCGTAGCTTTATGGATGTGGAACATTTAGTGCATGTTCTATATGGAGGATTCAATGGTACATGACAATGTTGAAGAAACATCATACTATTCAAGCTCGTCCAATACTATGTACTAAATACGCATATAGTCATAGCATGTAGTATAATTATTGAAATACGTGCCGAGGCAGTACATAGAGTTTTGGTCACAATATACTGGCTGGAATTCTTTTCTATGTTGGTTTGCTGTTCATGTCAACTCTACAATTCTTTGATTTGTGAACAAACTGGTTCTCATTGAGAATCATATAGAAGAATGGCCACAGTTCATGTGTGTGTATATCATTATAAGAACGAATTTTGTGCAACTGCAACTTTGAGATGTTTTACTCGTTTTTGCTCGGTACGGCACTTGGACTCGAACAAAGATGCTGCTTGAGATGAAAAATATCATTTTCAGAGATTCTTTTCTTTTATTAATAGGAGAAAAGTTACCCAGGAGCTTAAATAATTTGCTCAGTGCCATTCTCTCACATGTTACTCTCTGGTTTTTGAATGTGTAATGAAAAAAACACTCTCGTGCTATGGTGGATCTTGACTTGTGGGTTCTATATTTGGGCCCAGTTCTACATGGGCTTGATGGATATGGGCAATAATAGAAGTGAAAATTACACCAAATCAAAATTTTTAAGTTTCAACTTAAAAAATCATATCTAAAGTTTATACTAATTCAAATATTATAAATTACTATTTTAATATTAATAATAATATTATAAATTAATTTATATACACACACCGTATCCCGTCCAACCAATTCAAAACCGATATCATTTTATCTCATATCCTCTCCATTCTCACTTCTCTCCTCTCTTCACCTCCCATCTCTCTCTACGCTCTCCCTCAGATTGTCGTAGCCGCTAGGTGCGTCCGCCTCCGATACTACCTCTGATCGCCGCTGTGTAGCCACGCCTTAATGTCAACGCTGCCCACTGCTCGATGTGAGCGTCGCGCAACAGTGACGGAGTTGGAGGTGGAGTAAGCAATGGTTTTGGCGTTGACGAAGTTGGATTCGTGTTTTGGATCTGTGGTTGTCATTGTCATTGTCGCTGGCGGTGCGGTGTGGTTGGATTCGTGTTTTGGATCTGTGTTTTGGAACTGTGGTTTTGAATCGATGGTTGTCATTGTCGCTGTCGGTGTGGTTGGATGGTTGGTGGTGGTGGTTGTTTGTGGTGGTGTGGTTTTTACGTTGTTGTTGTGTGTGGTGGTTATGGTTGCGTGTGCATATTCCACTTTAGTACTGTGGTTGCTATGGAGTGTGGCGGCGAAGTTGGTGGTGGATGCGGCGCGGCACGACACAGATGGGATATCATGGGGTAGTGGGTAAACGTGACCAATTATTTGGCTCATTATATAAAAAAAAATTAGATTGTGACCAATAAATAATATGTGACATAAAAATGTGATTGTGACTCACAATTTATTAAGTGGTAATTGAAAAATAATTTATGACCAATTAATTTGATAAATTGTAACCGTTATGTAAGTTGTGACTTATAAAATTTGTAATTTACAATTGATAAACAAATTGTGATCTGTAAAATTTTTGATTTGTGACCTATAAATTTTTTTATTTGTGATCGAAAAATAATTTATAATCAATTAGTTCAATAATTTGTGACCAAATTATATAGATTTATGATTTTAATATATTCAATTAATAAAATACATTTTAATTAATTATTTCATCAATAAAAAATTGATATATATCTGATTTTTGAAATTTTAAACCTTATTTTTTTAGTTTCGAAATGATAATTAAACTCTTATATATGGCGTTGGTGAAGTTAGATTTGTGTTTTGGATCTGTGGTTTGGATCTATGTTTTCGAATCTATGGTTTTAGATCGATGGTTGTCATTGTCGTTGCATGTGCGGTGTGGTTGGTGGTTGTGTTGTGGTTGGTTTTTTGGTGGTGGTTGTGGTTTGTGGTAGTGTATGGTTTTCTCGTTGTTGTGGTGTGTGGTGATTGTGCGTGTGCATATTTCCCTTTAGTGATGTGGTTGATATGGTGTGTGGCGATGGTTGTGGCGCGGCCCGGATGGGATGACACGGGGTAAGGGTGTTTGTGACCAATTATTTAGTTGATTGTAACCAATAAATTGATTAATATGTGACCCAAAAAATGTGCTCGTGGCTTACAATTTATTAAGTAGTGATAAAAAAATAACGTTAATCAATTAATTTGATAATTTGTGACCGATATGTTAGTTGTAACTTATAAAATTTATAATTTGTGAATGATATATAAATTGTGATTTATAAAATTTTTGATTTTTGATCGATAAATAAATTTTGATTTATAATTTTTTTGATTTGTGATCGAAAAATAATTCATGACGTATAAAAATTTTTATTTGTGATCGAAATATAATTTGTAACCAATTAATACACAAATTATATAGATTTATGAATTTAATATATTTAATTAATAAAATGCATTTTTAATTAATTATTTCATATTTAATACATATCTAATTTTTTTGAAATTTTAAACCTTATTTCTTAGTTTTGAAATGAGTCATAGTTAAAATTTTATATATGAATTTTTCCCATAATAGAATCATACCCGAATATTCGGTGATAGCCATTTTCTTTACTCAATATCAATGCTTATTAGGGTTTAGTTAAAGAAATCGTGAATTTCATGGTGATTTTTAATTATTATTTTAATCGAAATACGGGATGTGACATTTTCATGTATAGACATAGACGGGATATTGATAAAACAAAACACATTGCAAATGAGTGTAAAAAAATAACCAAAAAACGATGAAAGTTAGAAGAAATTGAAAATGATGAAAACTTGGTAAATTTCTCTATATATAGTGGTAATTGGCGCAAAACCCCTTAACCTTTGTCCCTATTTTGGAATCCTTCCATTTTGACGAAATATCCCTAGATTCCATTTTCAGTGGAAGACCCCCTACCATCCATATTTATTAGTGGAGGCATTAAACTCCACTTAAGATGGCCAAAATGAATGATTTTTTAAAAGGACAACATAGTCTTTCCTCTGTTCTTCACATATTAAGGTTATGTTTGTTTTATCAAAAATGGTGTTCTAAAAAACGTAAAACATGACTAAGCGTGGTAGCTAAGTTTCAAGCTTTACAAGTTTAAGCGAGCCTAGACGAGGTTTAGGAGAAAAAAATGTTTTTTATTTTTAATATTATTTGAAAATTTTAATTATTTTTAATCATTTAATAATTAAAATAATACATATCAAATATCTAAAATTATAAAATACTATATTTGCTTAATAATTCATACCATTAGTCAATTATACAATTTTCAAGTTTTGAAAATGCAAAAATTAAGGGGCTGTTCTCTTTGTGTTTCAGTTTTGTGTTTTGAGTTTTGAATTCATTTTGTGTTTTGTATTTTGAATGTCCATTTTGAGATTTTTGAAAATGTGTTCTTTTTGACATTTTGAAAAATTATTTTGAAAACGCCCAAAACGCGTTTTGAAAATTTTGACTTTATTATAACTGAAAACACCCAAAATGAAAAATATGTCGTTTTGAGTTTTCTTTACAAATTTTTAACTTGTTTTCAAAAATGCGTTTTCGAAAATGGGAAATAGAACACGTTTTCACTGTTTTGAAAAATCGAAAACAGAAAACAGCTTGAAAATGGTAAAGAGAACAGACCCTAAATTTTTGACAGAAAGATGCAAATATATGGCATCAATGAAGCTAGAGACATCACCATTACCATTGTTGATAATAAAAAGGTCGTCGACATGCACTGGGAAGTAGATAGTTATGTTTTAGGTAAGCCCCAGTTTTGTCCCCATTTTCAGAAAATCATTTTTTCTTGAATTCATTTTCAACAACATATTTCAAGTGTCACATAACTTTTATCAACTTTTAATCACGCATTTCATTTTTTTTTTATCTCAACAAAATAGGGGCCAAAGAAGAGAGAGAGAGAGAGAGAGAGAGAGAGAGTTTGTAAAGTCTTAAGATAAGCAAAAGCTTTTAAGTTCATTGTATCAGGCACGAGGTTCATGTTTCAAGTCACAAATAGCTTTCTTCAGACGACACACATAAGTGGGAAATCAATAATCAATGGCATCTGAGGTCTGGCATATATTATCAGGAAGGGAGGCCGCGGTTTGAAACTTTGAATGGTGTTTGTATCACTAGTGGTGGTTTTGTGGCCATAGAAGAAGAAGGGGAGAAGATGATGAACTTAAATTGGTGGAAGTAGAGTGGAAGTGCATAAATTTTTTTATTATGAAACTCGTGGGAGTGTAGACCTGCTTTGATACCATGTTGGAGAATTCAAATGTATTGTGTTTCATTCATATAGAGTACATGTATTTATAGTTGAAAAAATGAGAAGATTGATAAAAATGAACGATAAGATTACAATTACAAAATCTAGATTACAACAACTCAAACCTTCTCTCTATATTACGAATTATCTTTCGATTATTTTCCCGATCCATGTAATAGTCCAGGTCTCAATACTATATCCAAGGATAATAATTCAGTTTCCAGCTAGGTTCACTTCAATACAAAACCAAAATTGCTTTCAATCGATTACCCTTTCCACATACATTTTTGCTAGCATCACCTATCAATGCATACAAAAATTTGGATGTAAATTGTCACGCGTTTTATACAACGTAAATTATACCGCAAGTGTACGATATCAAATTTTGTAACATATGAATGTAGTTAGAGTGTCGAACCCACATGGATTGTAATTTAATTTTATACTAAGTTCTATTTAGATGAATGAATTTTTGAATCAATGTTCTATCAAAACTAGGGGTGATTATGACAAATTCAATAAATAAATGCAAGTTATACGAATTAATCAATATAGAAGAGCCTAGGATATGATTTCATTTAACTATCAAATATGATTTTCAACAACCTGGTTATTTTTAATCAATTTTTCATGTTTATAAGCAATAACCCTAATGTAACTTTACTATCTCTTTCGAGTGTCGAGTAAAAATTAATCATAGAAATTAATTCCAATATCTCTATCTCGAATTAAAATCAAGATTTATCAAGATTGTGTTTCTTAGATGGAACAAGTTTAATAGATTCTACACTTTCTCTTTAAACTCATCAAATATAGTTTGTGTTATTGTTGTGATCGCACCTAAATTCCTTTGTCTCGAGTGCCGGAATTGACTAGCATTTAACCATTCAACTAGTGGCCAATTAATTGAAAATATTAAATTAATAACACAAATATACGGAAAGGAAATTTTCATAGAAATAACTAAAATAAAATAAAATCATATCCTTAAGTGTTGACTAATCAAACCCTAGAAGGATGATATGAGACATGAAATCTAACAATTCATAAAGAATAACATGAAGAGAAGTAAGATAATTTTTTTTTTTTTTTTTATGGTTAAATCAATATTCTTCGTCAAGTTGCCTGTGCCTCCTTCTTGATTTCTTGAATTTTGTCCCATTGAATTGTTGCTCTTGACTCGATGAATTCTCCTTGAAAAGTGGTTTTTAGGGTTGTATTTATATTATCGTGAAGTCTTGGAAAAGTTACGATTGGATTGGGATTTGAAAATAGACCAAAATATTCAAAACCATTTTTCTCGCTCGACGGCGCCTCAGTGACACAATGCATTGCTGCGATGTTGTTGAAATTCAGCAATAGTGGCGCTGCGGCGTCCACTTTCGAGTGTAAAATTTACACTACTCATCCTTTCGTATTTTTATCATAACTTTTTTCTCCCGACATTCGATTGAAGTGATTCAAAGCGTGTTGAAAATATAACTCAGAGGGTTACAACTTTACCTTCTATAACTTTCTCCAATTCGAATGTTTACTATATCGAAAATGGGTCTCAATCTCCGATTAAAATTTTGTAACATACTTATACGGTTGAGAATTGAATTGTGATAGTATTTTGATCATATTTCACTCCTTTTTTACTTCTATTTTCATCCGGATGATTCATAGCAATTTTCAATTATCGCTTTGTAGTCCGAATTAACTATTAAAAAGTTGCAATTAAGTCCTCAAATTTTGGATTTCACAATTTTTCGTTGTTATTTACTTATTTCTTTCAATTTAGCCTCCAATCATCAAGTTTTACCAAATCAACATCAACTTCTCCTTGATTCATGTCAACATCACTCTTTTCTCCAAATTTCACATCATTCACACCAATTTACCTAACCTATAAAATAACATGACAACACAAATCAAAACGTTTTAAAACTTTAAGAATCAAACGAAATATCATGATTAAGTAGCTTTAATATGCTGAGTGAAATACACTTATCAAACATCCCAAACTTAATACTTTACTAGTTCTCGAGCAACAACACAAGAAAATGATAAGAAAATAACGAAAACACACAAACAAAACAAACAAACAAACAAACTCACATTAAACAAGTTTAGCTAGATAGGTTGCCTTTAAAGTTCAAGATTGAAAACATGATATCAAATTCATGAATTACTTCAAAGTTACAATGCAAAAGCTAAATTCTCACATATTCAATGCGAAACATATGTGTGAAGATGGGATTCACACACCCTAAATTTGTTTTCTTTTTATTCTCTTCCTATGGGTGTATTCTAAGGTTGATTATCTATTATCAATTTCTTACACCACTCTAATTTGATTTAGTTTAATCGGTAATGTTAACAATTTATACGTGTTGATTCTCTCAATTTATGAGTGCTTCGGTAATAAAGCTTATACCTAGTGATTCAAACCCACTAGTTATCTAACCCCTATAATTATTTTACAATTGCACAATTATTTGCTTATTTTTGATTTTTTAGCTCAAGATCAACCTGACCCTTTCTTTTTTCTCGACCATTGTAATAAGTTTTTAATCGATAAATCTCTAGTTTTGAAGGCCAAAGGGTATTGAGTTTCAAGATACCCTTATGAACATACTAACTCGTGCCAAAAAGGTGTCGTGCTTGAGGCATAGAGTTAACAAATAAAATGTTCTTTTTCCTTACAAGAAAATAAAAAATTAAAAACGGTTAGATCCCAAGCATACGGTCATCACTTAATTCATACTTGAAAGTTAAAGACACTAAACACTAATAATTTTTTCAACATGCATGGAATCACCACAAGTCTAAATCATATCTTGCACCAGCTTGAACACCCCAAATTATGCTATATAAAGTTAAGGATGTAGTGATCAATATGTTTTAGGATTGAGCATCTAAGTTCTTTATTTCAACCTAAATAATGTGAATCAATCTATTCCTGTACAACGCTACAATCAATTCAAGTGCACAAGTATCTTTCATATGAATAAGCAAAAATTTAACCAAAAACACAACTTATTCATAATTCATAAATTAATACACGTTCTCAAGTATCTATCAATGTCGGTAAGACTATCTAACTCAAGCATGCACTTTTATTTTATTTTTATTTTTTTAAACAATTACACAAATTACAAAAAAAAAAAAAAAAAAAAAA